>JADDOH010005891.1:0-10523 GCA_016648135.1 Agrypnia vestita
GCCATTGCCTAATGGACGGATCCTGGTGAGGCTGGAATTCATTATTGTGGAAGATACCGTTCAGGAAACCTCCGGAATTATCCACGTTGTATTGAACCTATAAGAAAAAATATTTGTATTAACTGAAATATTTTAATAATTTAAATTGATCATTGAAAAGCGCACCTTTTGAAATACATATTATAAATCAATATTGTTCTCAGGGTGGGACAGATTTTATGTATTGTTGGAGGTCTTCGAGATGTGGCGCTATAGAAGAAAGCTCAACATATCATGGACAGATTTCATTAGCAATAACAACACAAAACCTCAATGAAAAAGTAGAAATAGTGTATTTACAGCAAACTATTATAGTTGGATATACAACTCGTGGATTCAAATATCGCCTTTTAAAAACAATTATTCAAATGAAAATATAATGTAAAAGATGGTTGTGAAAACTGTCTCATAGTTGAGGAGCCAAGTTGCCAAGGATAGCCTAGTTTATAGTTTTGACAAATGATGAATATTAGAATGCGACCACTATAAATTGGCGTGCGATCCCTCGGGCGTCCCTGTCGCGTAACAGAAGTTGCCAGGGTGTAAATTTATTACACAATACATAATGTACAAAATGTCCGGTGACCGGTGTCATAGCCTTTAACAGAAATTTGGTCAGGCAGCACTAAAGAAACCAAGCTGTAATGGCAGCCGTTCTATCTGTCAAACTGTCAGACGGTAATATCGGTCCATTATTTGCTTTTTCAGCTTCGCAAAACTTTAATACTTCATTGGCAATTGTTCTTTCACCATCCCGGACTGTTTAGGATGTTTTGGACATAATAATTCATTGTATATTGGTAATCAAGATGTCACAGCTTCCGAGCAAATACAAAATTGTACTGAATGACAGGGCGAGGGGTTACCGCTGGGTGCGGGCGGGGCGGGTTTTAGTTCCAAAGTCGCCGCACGCCATGTTATTGTGGTCAAGCAATATCTGTGATCATCTGACTGCATGTCAAGATGTAGTACTGGAAAGGTATGAGAAATAAAAATGGTTCCTCCTTAAATAGGTAATGATTACTAAGAGCCGGTTGTATTAACATGGTTCATAGTAAAAGTTCGTTTAAGCATAGATTTTTATGAAAACGGATTATTTTTTTGGTAGAAATGCAAAAATCTATGCTTTAGGTGAAAGATTGCTATTAATCTTAACCTGTCCTAACCATTCTGCTTTTTGCCCACTATATTGTACAGAATGACATGTGATCAGGTATATTTGTCAGGATATCGTATCAGTCTCATTGTTATTAATGAACTCACATCATCTTGTCGGATCCACCGCATCTTTATGAGATCGGCTGCCTTTTCTCCTATCATGATGGTTGGAGCGTTGGTGTTTCCTGACGTTACTGACGGCATCACACTGGCATCAGCCACCCTCAATCTGTCGATACCTTGGACCTGGTGAACACAGCAGTCGTGTTAGGAATGTTTTAATGTTTATAAAAAAAGATAATTCAACAAATTCAAGTAACATTGTCAGAATTATTTCTAATTATAATTGCGGGGCATAAAAGCAAAAGTAGCAACATCCCACTGAGGTCTTTCTGAGATAAATACAAAAAAGCTGCCACTATTTTAGGAATCTATGAAACCTGCATCTTATTGGAATACATCTTATTGAAAGAAGTTCTTTAAAACAATTGCCACCTCAGTTTTCCTTTTATATGCATGTGTAAACAAATACATATTTGACTTTTAAATATAGATATTGCTGTCTTTGCTAAGATGTTTCAGTCTTATATCAACATCAACTCTCTCTTTAGTATGAAAGCGGCCATTTTGTCATTTGACATATCCTTGAGGGTTGATTAGTTGAAGTGGATATTACTGCCTTTGCTTTTAATAGTGATTTGGAAACAAGATTTCGCAAGGGATAGAGCTATATCTCCAATAAAACCTTGAATCCAGTAAATTCAAAATTAGTAATCCTCAGTGACTGCATTCAAAACATTTTTATTTTTTTGGATATTGTTGCCTTTGCTTTTATACTCCTCAATTTATGTAGGTATATATTTCCTGAGGAGAATGATTATACAAGTAAAATATTTAAATTGAATCACAATAGTGTTGTGCTATTTGGAGCGGACAATAATATGCACATATAATTAATTGTATTGCTGCTAATATTTATGATTTAATATTTTCTCATATGGAAAATACTTAGAATAAAATTATATACCTATACCTTTTTTTCTCATTTAATTAAAAAGACAAGATATTGACTTTGAGATGCTTACTCAGAATGACAAATCAATAACATAATGTCATATGCACAGAAAATTGTTGAAACAATATTTTATTCAGAATTACACAACACGGTCCCAAAAATTAGTTTAGTCTATTTATAAAAGAAAAAGAAGATTGCGAATGTGTTGGATATGTTCTCACCTCATTACTCACTGAAAATATTTTCTTTTTTAGTTGAGTATTCTTTTCCAAATATATTCTCAGAAAACATACAAGATTAGCCTTATTATACGTGAGCTAGCTTTGTACTGACTGACCTTTCTAAAATGCACATGTAATTCGTTCAGGGTAATATGGTAAGACATCAATTTATTTCAGAATATATGTAATAAAAAATTAACTGTGTACGGTGTGTTGCTAGTTTGATAAATAATAATTGGAGAGCTTACTGGAGTAATTTTTTAATTTTAAGATAAAATGAAATGTGAGAATTTGGATAAAAGTTGTGCCTTTCCACAGTACTCAATTTCAGGTTAAGACCTCACCTGCAGGAGGTGATTAACGACAGCACTGGGATCTCCCGGGGCACCCATCTTGCAGCTGCCGGCCTGATGGTTCTCCGGCCCGGTCGCCCACCTCACAGCGCACTCCCAGTATTCGTCACATCCAAAATTGATCCCCTCACATCCCTTCACCGGGGTCTTGTCCAGGACCAGGCCGTACTTACTAAGGGCCTTAGTCTCGGAGAGACGGATTCCAAACTTTATACCATCGACGAGGACTTTAACATCGTCCGGATGCGTCAGGTAACTAAACATACATTGTGATTAAAAAGTGTCCCTTAAGGAATATGTGTATTGTGTATATATATTTTTAATTGCACATACATATACATATTGCATTTGCCGATCTTTAACATAATAAACTTACATAAGTAGAGATGCGTACACGGCATACCTAAGACACTTTTATGATACATCTTTGCTCGTAAATAATACAGACAGCATTGGACAGTTCTTCACTTTCTTGGAAATAATTATTAGTGAAGTATGTCCCGCCATTAACAGTTAAAAAATTAAAATGATAAATTGTTAATCAGCAACACAATAGGTCAAACATAACTCTGATAGTCAATTATGAAAAACTATGTATGCCTTTTCCCAATTTCAAACACTGAAGGTGCGAAACCAAAATAAAAGAAGGAATTCCACTACTCATTCAATGATAGACAGAAATATGGAATTACAGAAATATCGTCAATATTCTCTTCAATCTTTCATGGACAGCAATAGTGCAGTCGTTAAATGTTTGCCAAGTCGTTAACTATTTTTAATATTTGCTAAGTCAAGGTCTTGTGAATGTAAAATTAAGATGAAAGAGAGTATGAATAATGAGAAGGTATGAATAATGTACGAAGTTGGTCTAGGGTAGTATTTAAGCATAATGTATTTTTGAGAATTTGAAAACCGATTATAAAATGTATTTCCAGGTTTGTATTTATCGGTTTTCTGCGTTACAAGACAATATTACAGTTTTGAATTCATATTATCTGAACTGGAACTATAAGAATACGCATTCTTTGGATGATTAATAACAATTTTTTTGAGTGTTCTACCTAAATCTAATTGATAATGCCGAGAGACCGATTTTGATTTCTAAAACTTAAATCATTGCTTAGTTACTAACTAGGTAGGTATGTGGTTTTAAGAATATGAATCAAGTAACCTGTGGTAAGTATTTAAAGTAATTCCAGACAATTATTTTAAGGCAGACAGTAAACGGTTCACTAAAAGAGATTATTGTATGAAATTATAAATTTTGTTACGAAGCAAAACTAACCTCGCAAATATTTTTGGATGGTGCATTGGATCAGTATTGGCCAGCGTGATGTAACCTCTGCTCTTTGGGCGTAGTACCGCTGGTATGATCTGTATGGAGCGAGTCTCATTGTTTAGTTTCTCTCCCACCTGTCAAAGGAAAAAAATATTTACACTATCCTGTAACATAATGATGCATTTATAATTTGTTGTGATTGTTTGGTACTAATTAACTACCTATTATGCATAAATGATTTGAAAATTTTAGTTAAGATATTTATTTATTTACTTGAGTATTTGTGTACTTCATCCATTTATGCAATCTGTTTTAAAATTCACAATGTCAATAATTTACACACTTTGTAAACTTATTTTGTTACATTACAATTATTTATTTTGTTAATACATTAAGATCCGTAGACGTCTGTAACATCAGCAAAGAAGTTTAACTCACAGGGAAGATGGCCTAGAAATCTCTATGCAGAAGATCTGAAGCGTCATGGAGATAGTAAAATATTTATTGTCAAAATATTGGTGAAATGGTAAATCAAAAACTACTGTTACTTATTACGTCACGCTTGTTACGTTACTTATTATGTCATGAGATTACAGAAGTAGAAAGAACTGCATGTAATCGAGGTCTTTATAACACTCTATACCTTTTACACTAAAGTAGAAATTACTTTAAAGGTCTGGCACAATCCATCAGCTTCGCGAAACGTCTAGAATACGGGTCTCTATAAATACGGGGGATCATGCTGCACAATCAGAATTGTTTTGACAAGCGACGATAGAAGATAGCGAATTGGGAATCCGCGCGATACCACAAATAAATGACAAACATGAATAAAGTGATACAATGGGTACTTATATGTGGGCTAGGGAATATTCTAGTAACAATTACGTGCAATTGTTTCTGAATTGAAGTACAGTGCTCCAATTAAATTTGTGTCCATTGATTTTGTGTAATTGTTTTTAGTGTTTCATTTGCCTCCCACAGCTGCAATCCACGACAGTATGTTGAGTGAGTAAATTTTTTTATTTTTATTTAGTTTAGCACAAACACATTATTAGAACAAACACGACATGACATGGCCATACATTTTGTGCATTTTGATATAACATATCATATAGGTACACATACCTATAGTGTGGAGTATAAAAGCAAAGACAGCAGTATAAAAAAAATAAAAAAGATGTTTTGAATGCAGCAATTGGAGAATTAGTAATTTATTATGTAATGCATTCTAAATTTAATTTCCCTTCCAAAATCACATTTCTTATAAATTTATAGACTATGTTTCCTACAACATCTCAAATTCAGTACATTATAAATTACCAATCCTCGATGACTGCATTTTTCTTTTGGATATTGCTGTCTTTGCTTTTATATCCCAAAAGTGTTATAGTGTAATTTTGTGAAATTGCAATCTTTCAGGTAGATTTCGATAGAAATACTAGCTATAAGTCTCATGATGTCTGATCTATATTTGTTTAAAAATGGCTGATGCTCAAATACTTAAAAAATATGCCAGTGCCGGAAGGGACTTTTTTATTTCTGCATAAACCCAATTCAATAACACATACTTGTCCCGTTTTTGCGCAGTCTGCTAGGAAGCCTCCGAAGAAGAATTGGAGATCCGGGTGGTCCAATGAAGGATCTGCATACTTGGAGTTGACCATGCCTGTCACTTCAGATATACCTGTGAAAAATGTTATAAAGAGTCATATTTATATTTTTTTACTATGTATTCTTGTAAAAAGACCCTCCAAGACCAGAGAACACCATCTGAATTTGAGAAATAAAATACAATGATCTGTAAACTAGGTGGGATGAACCCAGGTAAATATTATATTGTATGCTCTGGTGGTATTATTAACCTCGTTAGTTCGAAATTCAAGGGACCCTAAAAATAATTTCGAATTATGCGGAACCCCGTTAATTCGAAATTCAAGGAACAAAAAAATTGCGATACGATTGAAAAATTTGCCAAAAATCGCAAAGCTCATGAAAAAAGCCATTAATTTTTTTGAAAGACGTCCGTATTTTTCATGTTTCAAGTAGTCATTTCAAAAACACAATACATATTTATAATACACATACAAACATCGCGTCATTTCTATGACAATAGTATTAGATATTGTGACATAGTTGTTGTTATCACCTGCGAAAAAAATCGAAATATTTTTTAAATTTCGCTAAATTTAAAAAAAAATTGAATTATATGAACTAAAATGTATTGATTTATGCCGCAAGGGGCTAAAAATTATTTCTAATAACAAATTACCGGGGTTTTCGAATTATAGTGGTTAACATATTGGGACTTGTGGGTTTTAAAAATTTTGAATTATCGGGTATTGGACATTAACATTTTATTCAATTTTATTTCTACAAAATAAAGCTATCTATTGTAAAATTTGTGATATAAGGCTTTGGGTACGATATGAGCGGCGAGAGCGTCAGAGCGTCAATGCGGCAGAGTAGTGAGGGACGCATTGAAAGCTTGGTTATATTGTGGCCGGCGCCCCTCACTACTCTGATCTTACCCGAGGCCTAAGAGTTTATCATTTTGGTAAAAAACCATAGGGGTCAGAAATTTCTGTACTTCAAATTTAAACTATGCTATATATAGTCTGACTTACCAGTTCCAGACATGAGACCATCTCTGAACAAGAGGTACTCCATCGCAGTCGCCCAGTTGAGCGGTGCGGTGTTGCTGTCATTGATGTGGAAGTTGAGGAAGAAGGCCACGTGGTTCTGCAGGTTCCTGCCGACGGCCGGAAGATGGTGGACCGGGGCCACTCCGACCCTGGTCAGCTCGTCTGCTGGGCCTATCCCGCTTAGGAGCAGCAGTTGGGGGGTATTAACGGCTCCTCCGCTGTGGAATATGTATTTCATGAGAATGTGGACTTAATGAATTGGGCGTACATGAGGCAAATCTTCTCGGTAACTCTAAAATAATAATAATAACAAAAAATTACATTGTAAATTTAGTATAACAAAAAAAAAAATTATAACAAAAAAATAAATCTTAGAAATTTATTATAACAAAAAATTACATTTTTTGTTAAAATAAATACGAATATTCTTGTAGGTGATGTACAGAAAAACGTATCACTTTTCACCTTAAAACAATTATTATTAACTAAAAAATATTTTTTTGGAAAAATGTTGGCCTGGGGTGCGATATATTGCCAAAACATGTTCTAAATAAATAAATATTTCGAAAAATGAATCAAACTAATGTTTTTGAACTATTACACTGATTTTTTAAAATTGATGAATGATTATTTTACTGTCATCAGGAATACGTCTCTTCGACAAATTTCAGAGGGGTTGTTGGTGGTTCAGATATTGATAACAAGATAAATAAAAGCAGTCTGTATTCACCTCACGATGACCTCTTTATGCGCGCGGATGACCTGCCTCTCTCCGTAAGAGTTCACCACCTCCACGCCGTACGCGGCCTTGTCCGTCTGGTTGATGAGGATCTTGACGGCCGTGGTGTTGAGCATGACGTGCAGGTTGGCCCTGGCGCGGGCTGGCCTGAGGAAGGCGCGGGCCGTGCTCACCCGGGAGCCGTTCCTGTTGGTGGTCTGGGCGATGGCGAACCCGGTGCGGGAGCGCCCGTTCAGGTCGCGGACTTCGTAACCTGGATTTCATAAACGTGGACATTATTGGACACTCGTTACCGACATTCTCGGCTCTACAACCGATACGGGTACTGAACTTCCCGCATCAGCTGCTGACTCTAAAAATGGGCAATCAAAGATCAATGAAAGAAAATTCTGGAGGAGCTCAAGACCTACTAGAGGTTGTAGCAGTACTTAATTGTGATGATCACGATGACAGGGCAGAGAGTTTATTGTTATTGCATGGTGTAATAGATCTGCGGAACGTATGTCGCGATGCGCGAAAGGGACAGAGCATGACAGAGAGGGTAAATGGATATAAGGGCGGACAGCGCGAGTGAAAGAGTTTTTTTGCATTATATCATGACCGATCGCTATTGTTTATTGTTATCACCGTATCTCTGTAAAACGTATTATTACCGCCAATAAATTACGAGTCTACAACAAGATATTTTATCTGGATGGTTTTTTTTTAAATTTTTTTTTTATTTAGATTATTTTTATTTTATTTAGATGGAAGGAACCCAGCACAAAGAAAAACAAGACAAGAATATCACACATAGATTCACGGATATTATTTTCAGGGAGATAGTCTGTTCTAGAGAATATAAAGTTTTTATATATTTTCTGTATTAAAAAATATGTAATACAAACAGAATAAAATAAATACGAGTAGTATAAAAGCATCGCATTTGAACATTAAGAGTAAAAAACGGGAAACGGGGTGTTGGCATGAAGCAGATCTCGTGGCTCCGTAATATACGAGATTGGACAGGAATAAGGATGGTGGAAGAGTCGCTAGAGATGGGAGATAGTCAACATTGGGGGAACCTGACATAAGTAGGAGAAGAAGATAAAACCATAAGAAAAATTAACTAAATTAGAAAATTAAAATATTAGGTGTTGATGTAAGTAGTGTCCTTTTTCAAAACGAATTAGTAAAGGTTGTGCATTTCAAAGGAAATTTTCTTATCTACAAGATATTTAAAACGTATGAAGTCGAATATAATGAAGTACTACGTTATAGTACCTACTTATAACAGAGTGGATCCATCGCTAGTGAGAATATTAATTGGAAAGGTTCGAGTGAAAAGGATATGTGGAATTCATACAACAACACATGAACCACCAATCAACCACACACACACACACACACACACACACACACACAAACGTTGGCAAGAATGCCACATAAGCAGATTGAGGCACGAGCGGCCTACAGTTCATTGCATCATCAGCATTTCCGATGATTTCTCCACACACACACAGCCGCACTTCAGAAAACTCCTTTATTCGTAAATTGTATAAAAAGCTGCTCATACCCTTTGTGGGTATATCAGTCTTTCATCGACCTCCGGCGGGTGGCCGGAGGCTATCGCCCTTCGAGTATCTATCACTGTCTTTGTAATCGTACTCATGTATAACTTGTAGGTACTTGTTTTTATCGAGATAATAAAATCATCAAACATTCTACGCTTTTGGAGCATTCCTGTCACATGACGGTGGTGACCTAAAAACAGTTGCTCCAAAGCACCTCCAAAACCCCCCAAATATTAGGTCCTTACATATGAAATTGGCGTTTTGCCGTACTGGCAAATTTGTTCTCAAATATCTTCTCTTTGGTTAGGAATTCCAAATCCAAATTTATACAGCTATTTACTCATGTATTTGCGTTTTGAAAATTATAATTCATTTGTTTTTTCCTCAATTGTTTTTTTCTTTGCGTCACTCAGTTTACAAAATGAAAAACTTGAAATATCGCGTTATTTACGAGTACGAGTTCCACCGTGGCACCAGTGCTGCAGAAACGGTTTGAAGGATTAATGATGTGTATGGCGACGGTGCCGCAAAAGAAAACACAGTGCGTTTGGTTCACAACGTTTTTCGTTCTGCGAAATTTCGACCAAGCAGAACAAGCCCGTGGACGGCCGGAGACAAAGTGGATAATGAGAATGGAAGGCTAGCTGTAGGAAGCGAGATCACATCGCCCACAAAAACCACATCCGAGTTAGCTGCAGGCTGCGGTGTTAGTGATAAAACTGTTTTAATCCACTTGAAGCAAATTGGTAAGGTGAAAAAGCTTGAAAGGTGGGTACCTCACGAATTGAGCTAAGCAAATCAACAAGCGCGCGTTGACTGCTGCGTTGCATACTCAACCGGCACAATAATGAAGGGATTTTAAATCGAATCATTACCTGTGATGAAAAGTGGATCTTGTACGATAATCGGAAGCGCTCATCGCAATGGCCGAACCCTGCCGAACCAGCCAAACCATGCCCCAAGCGAAAATTGACTAGAAAAAAGTTACTTGTGAGCGTTTGGTGGACTAGTGCTGGTGTCGTTCACTACAGCTTTCTTAAATCTGGCCAGACAATTACGGCAGATGTCTATTGTCAGCAACTGCAAACCATGATGGAAAAGCTAGCTGCTAAACAACCGAGGCTGGTTAATCGCTATAGGCCACTGCTGCTTCATGATAACGCTAGACCACACACTGCACAACAGACGGCTACCAAATTAGAAGAGCTTCAATTGGAATGTCTAAGACATCCACCGTACTCTCCGGACCTTGCCCCAACAGATTACCATTTTTTTCGAAATTTAGATAACTTCTTGCAAAGGAAAAAATTCAACTCCGATGGGGCAGTCCAAACCGCCTTCAAAGATTTTATTGATTCCCGTCCGAATGGTTTTTTTTAGTAAAGGGATCGATGAACTACCTATGAGATGGCAAAAGTGCATAGATAGCAATGGTACATACTTTGATTAAATAAATATATTATAACAAAAAAAAATCGGCTTTATGTTCCTCACATACTAAACGCCAATTTCATATGTAAG
>JADDOH010005892.1:0-47594 GCA_016648135.1 Agrypnia vestita
AATTGAAAAACAATTTTGTCGGAGGCCGGCTCCCATGCAATCCCGAGCACTTTTTCTGCCGTTGTCTCCGCCCCGATAATCCTCATCGGTTCCACCGCTCTTTAGGCGGGCTCAATTTTTTCCAATACTGCAGGATCATTGGAGGCCCAATTGCAGAGCTGCATTTTCCCTCGACGCAGTATTTCAGTCACTTCGGTGAACATTTTTAAGGCCTCTTCAGTTGAATCTTCTGCGTCGAGGTAATCGTCCATATAAAATGTAGTTTCAACCGCCTTTGCCGCGGTCGGAAATTCCGTGGCACTGGCTTGCGCAATCCGGTTCCTCACCTATTGTGCACTGCTGGGCGAGCAGGTGGCGCCAAAAATCATAGACGACATCTGGTAAGTCGTCGGCACCTGCTCGCCTGGTTGTTTCCATAGAAATAATTGCGCCGCTTGGTCGGCCTCTCGGATTTTTATGCGCAAATACATTTCTTTTACATCGGCTGCCAGTGCCACTTTTCCTTCCCGCCTAGAAGTGAACTCAGCAGGTCCGGCCCCGTCAATAGCATATCATTCAATGATACTCCTCGGCACTTACTCGCGGCATCAAATACTATCCGTATTTTGCCGGGCTTGTTTGGGTTAAAGACCGCAAAATGCGGCAAGTAAAACTTAAATTTCAGCGCCTTTTCTTCGGCGGGTGACAAGGCGCGGGCGTAATCTTTCTCAAAATATTCATTTATTTTCGCCCTATACGCCGTCGCATACGCGGCATCTTTTCCCATTTTTCTTTCAATCCCCGCCAGGCGGTTGGCGGCGCACTGGCGGCTGTCTGGGAAATTCACTTCATCCATCTTCCAAAGAAGGCCCGTTTCCCATTGCCCGGTAGGTAATTGCCGCGTAGTGGCCTCCATAATAGCGGCGGCGCGGGCGTCCTCTCTATTGACGCGGGCCGCGGCAGTGATCCCCAGTGAATCCACTGCAAAATGCGCCCTTATCAGCGCCTCCAGATCGTTATCGGCCGCCGGCACCGTGGCGCCGGAGAGCGCCAAAACCGTCGCGGTGCCGGCGGGTGGCCGGCGGCCAAGCTCGCCGTGTGTGGTCCATCCCAGGGCTGTGCGGGAGCGCAATCCGCCGGTAGGTATTTCAGTCACCTCCCGGGTGACGATCAAATGCGCGTGGTCCTGGCCTATCAATATTCGCGGCTCCACTTCATTAAACTCCGCGCACTTTCCACCAACACACGCGCGTTCTGAGTCATTTTCATTTTTATTTTTATTTTTATTTTTATTTTTATTTTTATTTTTATTTTGGCACTCGCATTTTTTTAGCACTTTTTGCGCGGGCAGAGCGAGCTGTTTGACCGTGCTCGCCCGCATTTCATATGCAGCTTCACTCCCCCACACTGTGAGATTTACATCTTGGGACCGGTCATCTGAGGAACACATTCCATTTGCGCCGTTCACTTAGAATTCATTCTAAGTCCGCGCACCGGTCCGTGGGCCCCGACGGCGCTGGCCACTGTTTCATCGACGAGAGTGACGGTCGAACCCTCATCGAGAAGCGCGTAAATTTTCACTTGGCCTCGGGGCCCACTCACAGTCACCAACAAAACTTTTAATAGTACGGCATATCGCCCATTGTCCAATTTTGCGTGCCCCACTGTATTATCGCGGGGCGCCGTAACATTCGTCGCGGGGGTGGTAGATGGGGCGGCCGCGGCGGCGCCGCCTGACCCGCGCGGTGGCGCGCTTCGCGGGGCGCCTCGCCCGCCTCGCCGGTGTTGATCGCGGCCACGCCCGCCTCGCCCGCCGCGCCCGGATCGATGTTCTTCAGCGGCTTGGGGCGGGCGGCGATTTTCTTCTAAGTGCAGCGAGTGGTGGTGTGGTGCTCGGCATCCATTTTCGCCGCACCGCTTGGCCTTGCAGATAGGCAACATATGCCCCCTTGTTAGGCAATTGAAGCAGACAGCGGCCCGCCTTGCCAATGTCCATCTCTCCCGTACTGATTTATTCCAATATGCCCTACAATCCAGCAGGGCGTGATTTGCCATATGGCAGGCGCAGCATCTGGCGGCGCTCGTTGACGGTCTACTTTCTTCACCGTCTTCCGTCAATTGGTGAACTTGACCGCTTCGGCGGGCGGTCATCTTCTGGCTCGCTTTTGGCCTACATCCGGCGTACGGCGCCATGTCCAATATGTCGACCAGCCAGTCCGATAAGTCCTTTATTGTGATGTTGGTTGGTCCGCCTCTCCTTGAATTCAGCCACATTAATTTCGCCGACATGGGAAGCTTGCCGACCATTTCTGTAAGTAGCTGCGGTGACGTTAGGTATTTTCGATCAAAGCCATGCACGGTCGCCACCACATTTCTGATGGCTATAGCATAATCGGTCAGCGCGTCTATCGGCGAATCTTCAGTGATACGTGGGTGGCGGCGGACTCTTTCCAGCATGCTATCAATAATGTCTTCGGAATTGCCGAAGCGGTTTTTCAGTGTCCGCATAATCTCCTCCAAATTCTGTGGGTCCACTAGAAGCGGCGCGACTGCTTCGCGCGCTCGTCCTTTCAGCGCCGTTTGTAGGCGCATAATATTTTCAGGCGGCGACAATCCACATAGAACTGACGACTGCTCATACTGCGCCAGGAAAGTCGGCCACTCGAAGGGGTCTCCGGAAAAATGCGGCAATTCTTTGACGCCTGATTGTCGCGCCAAAATTGCTGAAACCGGCGCCTCTCCCGCAGTAGGTTGTGAGCGGGTGCTGTTGGCCTGGCGTGAATTGAGCGCCTCTTCAATCAGTGAGTTGACCATCCGTCTTTGTTCCGGATGGCTCAGGACCCAATCTCTCGTGAATGTGCTCGGTTCGGACAACGGCCCCGCTGTCCAGATCGGTCTGATGACACAATCGCGTACTCCTCCATGACGTCATCGGCCGCGGCAACTGGTGGGCGGCGGGTGGTGACGTCATCGGCCGCGACAACTGGTGAGCGGCGAGTGGTGACGTCATCGGCTGCGACGACTGGTAGGCAGCGAGTGGTGACGTCATCGGTCGCGACCACTGGTGGGCGGCGGGTGGTGACGTCATCGGTGGCGGCTGGTGTCGGCCGCTTGGGTGTGACATCATCAGCGGCGACCGAGGCTGGTCGCTTGGATGCCGCCCTGGTCGGTTGCCTCTTTGCAGGCGACACATTTGCAGCTTCGGATGCGTCTGCCTTTGCTGAGCAGATCCGGATGAGCGCCTCCGCGTGCTCTCGCTGGAGTTCTCGTATGAGCTGCTGTTGGCGTCGGATCTCCGCCGCTTGCCGGCGGACGGTGTCCTCCGTGGATGTCGTGGAGGCCCGGTCCACTTCAGAACCGGCTCGTTCCGGTGCCACAGGCTCGTCCTGGTCGTGGTCTCCCCCAACAGAGTGTCTCGATCCCTCTTGAGACATGGTGGTCGTCAGCGAAGCTCAGATATCCGGCTCGAAGGACCAAAATGTTCCGGATGGGAACACCTTTTTTATGCGGCTCAGTAGTCTTCGCTGGTGGGGCAGAGATCGCCACCAGAATTTGCAGTGAAGCTCGTAGTCCGTGGATATGCCAGAAGTCAAACGCCGAAGTAGTGCTTTTATCGTATTAAAGTCGAAGAAAAAATCCGAAGCGAAGTCCAAGTCAGAAAGCAGTGGTCACAAAAATCCAAGAAAGCAGAGTCCAAAGTAGGTGAGCAGGGGTCAGAAAGAAAAGGCAGCAAGAAGATTGTCCAAATAGCGATTCTCGTACCGACGCGTGGCGTATCTGTGGTACTCGCTCAAAAAATGCATTTTATTTATACCAAATTCAAAATTTCACAAGATTGCGTCATAGCATGTTACAGAAACCAATGAGATTGCGTAATTCTGGGAAGGCGCCGCAGCGCTCCCAGCGGCCGAGCGGTGAACTACGTCATTCGCGGTTGCACAATTTCACCGCGCGGCAGATTTCATATGACAGATACAAATTAATTCATAAAAAATGCATTTTAGCTCCCAAGAGACTAATACTGTGTTATTTTGTAATAACAGACCTAGCAGATGATAATAACACAGTTATTTGGACGGGCTGGGTCATACAAGGCCCAAAAAACTAAAATTAAATTCGCCACAAACGGCTCAAATTTTCAAAAATTCATAAAAAATCAAAAACAGCATTTTTACAAGTTTTGCTATGACAAATGTAATTTGCGCATGCAAGCGCTCATTTTAACAGTAATTCCAAATATTTCAGGTAAATATTTACTGAGTTATAGGCATTCAAAAAAGCGCCAAAAACCAATTTTTTATTTCACTCTCAGGCGCGCCTATATCATTCCACATGTATAAAAATACATTTTCCAGACAGGCATTCGGTAAAGGAATGCAATGAAACTACATAAGTAAGAATTCGTCCACGGTAAGCCGCTCTGATTGTCGATAAAAAATTCAACTTTTTAATATTCTCCACGGCGAGCCGTGTGCGCGAGCTTACCGCGACGTGGGCCCGAAAACAGGCGTCTACCGTTTCCAAATCGAGAAAAATACAAAATTTTTCTCACGGTCTTCCAGTACTCATTTATTTCATGATGACCATCTCCACGATGGCGCCCGGTGCAGGCCTTCGGGCCCCCGTGGAGGGTATCCCATATACGCATCTCAGACGGGGGCTCGGAATTTGAGTACTAGGCGTTAGAAGTTATAGCCGGTCAGGTAAGTTTGTAAAATCTCTGAATATTCAAAAAACATTTATTTGCCCGTCGGCGGATTCAACGGCGGAAAGAAAGAGACGAGACCCTCTGCAGCGAGACTCGTCTCCCGTGTTGGCGAATATTGCGTGCCACACTCATGCCCATTTAGTGTTGGCGAACATCGCGGGTACCGCGTGCCACACACATACTTTACTTTGGGGCGTTACATCGCGGAAGAATCCCTTCGGCTCAAACTTCTAACCTTTGTCCACGCACCAATAGGTGCCAAATAAAAAATTATTTATTTCCATTTTATTCATAAAAATTCATAAAATTCCAATACATTTTTCTCATCAGAGATTCAACATAATGCACATGACAATATTGCATACAAAAAAAGGGGCGCCAAGCGCTGCTTCCTACAAGACATCAACATATTTTTAAAATATTTTCATAACATATACAAATTCCACACATATTTGTATCGACACTTGTAGCTGGAAATAACATCGGCGGCCAAACAGGCTGCATTTTTCATATTCATTCAACAAGGGGCCAATCTCAGGGCTAGTGTCCAGACGATGTTGTTCTACAGCTAGTTGGAAGCAGTATGCGCGCGCGGCCCCCCTCCAGTTGCGGCAACAGCCGCTGGGCACTGACTTGCGCGCGCTCCGAGCGGCAACCCGATTTTCAGTAGCGGCATTCACACCTCGTCTCCAATGCAATTTTCTGTATGTAGCGGCTGATTTATTTTGGACACGCGCCGCTCATAGTGGTCATGTTATGTTCTCATTTTTTACATGGCTCAACCCTGTCCGTTCCATATAGCCTATGTTACCCGCCGAGTCATAAAGAATTAGTTTCCATATTTTGTGTCCGATCGATCGAACGGTACAGATTTGCATCCAAAATATGTCAGGGGAGGGAAAGGGGTATGAGAATAGAGGGGAAATATCGCCTATATTACTCGCCGAGTCTTAAAGAATAAGTTTCCAAATTTTAAGTCCGATCGGTCAAACGGTACAGATTGGCATCGAAAATATGTTAGGGGGAGGGGGAAGGAGTATGAGAATAGGGAGGAAATATCGCCTATGTTACCCGCTGAGTCCTAAAAAATAAGTCTCCAAATTTTGAGTCCGATCGGTCAAACGGTACAGATTTACATCGAAAATATGTCAAGGGGAGTTGAAGGGGTATGAGAATAGGGGGGAAATGTTGCCTATGTTACCCGCATTACCCAAAGCATAAGTATGCAAAATTTGAATCGAATCGGACAAACGGTGTGGATTTGTATAGAGAACAGACAGACAGACAGATAGACAGACATTGAGTTTTATAGGTATAGAAGATTATTTAGTTCAGATTCAAATATAGTCCGCCCATTTGCCGGGTTTCTACCAAGTATTTCATAATAACAGGTAGTAATAATAATATTATTACTATCTGCTGATAACACTATTTGTATAGTATATTTTTGATAGGTAACTATTATAATTGGATAATTATATTTTTAATCTGATGTATAGCTTAATTAATCGGAGATTTTGTTTTGATCGCTCTGTATGCGTAGCTGAACGTGGATAAATTGATTTAAAATGATCTTTTGATTTATATTGTATACAATATGATAAATAAATTGGTTTACCTTTGACAGACTTACTAATACTGTTTTTGAAAGTGTTTAATGATTTAAAAAAGGCATTTTTTACGGGTTAGTAAATATAGATAGATTGGAGGGGAATGGCAAATTTAAGCGGCAAAGGAAGTTCGTAAATTCTGATTTAATTACTTATGTGGAAAAAATCTTTTGTAGTATCCCCAAAATTAAGATAAAAATAACGATAGAACAACGCTGTTTTATTCTGCACAGAGAATCGTTTTTGTAAATGGTTTTATTCGTATATAAATAATTATATTTACGTATAATCCATTCAGTCATTAAATAAAAAAATAAATGAAAAATATTATGTTAATTTAGTGTAAATTAAATTAATCACCTTAACCATAATGCACCACAAAGTAACTGCCATATCAATAACAAATAATATTATTTTATTCGAAGGTAAGCAGAACTATTTAATATATTTTTAATACCTATCGTTATAGTACTGTAATTTTATTTATTGCTATATATGTGCATTAGGTATTCTAAATCTACATACATAGTCATGTGCAATATCATATATATTAAAAAATAGTGCATATTGGCCGATATATGTTTATATATTTGTTTGATTGTTTGTAACCAAAAGTTACATTTCGATTTTTTTCGGTTTTTTTCTCCGTTTTCGCGCGCTTTTTTGGGGTTTTCTCTGGGAGTGTAAACGATAAAAATATTTTGTAAAAAGAATATGAAAGATTATTAATTTCCAAATCCAAATTTTGAGCTTTTATTTTTCTTCTTCTTCTTTTTCTTTTTCTACGCCCGTTTGAGTGAAAATGGGTTTTTCTAGCATTTTTCGTCAGTTTTCAAAATTTTTAAATTCGAATCGGTGAAAATATAGATAATTATGTTAAGCATATAATTTAATTATTAATTTATTTTTTAAAAATTTATTTCGTTTTTACGTACTTTTTGCAAACTTTGCGTTTCCTTTCATCACGTTTTTTTCTAAAAGTACAAAGAATATTTTGATTCTAAAAACAGATTATGAAAGACTCTGACGTTGGCGTGAAAATAAAATTAGAACCATATTTAAGTACTTCTTCTTCTTCTTTTTTTTAAACTTTGAAATTTTAAAAATATTATGACAAATATCTCGATAAGTGTTTGAGATAATTGGTTGGAAATGATACTGTTGATGCGTAATAGTATGTTGTAAATGATAAAATAATAATATTTAACATTTTTTAATTTTTTAATTTTTTACGATTTTTTAGTGATTTCTTTGTTTAGCGCATAACTCGACTAATTCTAGATGAAAATACGATATTTTGAATTCTAATGATGAGTTAAACTATGCTGTACCTGTACTAAAAAAATCATAACGATCGACATCGTTTTACTAAGTTTTTTTGCAATTATCCTTCGCTAAAAATACAATTTTTAAAATAAATATAAAATAATGTGGAACAATATACCCCGACGCCAGCTCTCCGCCAACTCTCATATTATTTTGCACGGAAAATTGTTCTTATTTCAAATGAATGATAAAATCGGTGAAATAGCTTTGACATGTCAGAACAAAATATGACATTTCAAATAAGATACTTTTCATTGATTTTAAAAATGGTTTATCTGATCATTACGGAAAAAAAAAGATTACAGCAAGAATGCGTCATATGTTTTTCATTATTTTTAAGAGAAATTAAAAAGGTTATAGAGAAAATTAACGGCCACCAAAGCCATTTAATAAATGCTGTTCTTTGTTAGAATATGCAATGCAATATTTGCGAAAATCCTCAGCTGTTTTGAAAATTCGTATGATTTTACTTTAAATATGTTTTTTGAAGACAAATACCTGAATTAATACAACGTTAAATCATTAAAAAATTACATATAATTAAAGGTTCACATGTTGGTTTGTGTTTTTTATAAAAACACTTAATCCATTGGATGAATTTTATAAAAAGCGAACCAAATTAACATCTTCTGTCACGGAAAATTGACGAAAATCCTATCGAAATTTATCATTGACGGCCAGTCACAGACAATTAAATGATGAAATGTCAGTTCCATACAAAAAATGCGCGTTGTTGAAATTAAAAATGTAACGTCTCGGTAATTTTTGATAAATAATACATCTGTTGTAAAAAATATAAAGTTTAAAATATGATTTATCGATTTTGACAAGAAAAAAATATTTTTTAATTCAGTATAGTTGTAAAAGATTAAATCTAAGAAATATAGTGTTCAAAAATATTTATTTCAATCAGCTGTTTTCAATTCAAATATTTTTAAACATGTTAGGCTTAATGGTTGCGAGACATTTTCGTGTGTGCATATTAAATTAGGTACCTACATATTTTTTTAAATAAAAATATATTGAAATCATTTAAGTGAGGTTTCTCAGCGGGTTTTTATGCCACAATTTTTAAAAAAATTACAAAAGACAAGTCTTTGCCGCGTGATTTTTTCTAAACGTTTATTTTATTCTTCTTCTTCTTCTTTCGTTTCCATGCTAGATCTCCTGGAATTTCATTTTTACTCATATCTCGGTGTTGTGCGATCAGATTCAAAATTAAAGTATGACATTTTGTGACGAATCCGGCCATTTTTTTTTTACGTACAAAGTTTTTGCATAGCTGTCTTTCTCGCGAAAATGCAAAAATAAAACACCGGTAACGTGATGTATCTTTCCGCGTTTTTAGTTTTTTCCTATCTATTTTTTTAGAAAAGTTTTTAAAGAAAATAATTATTTCCATTTTTCCCAGTCCCAGGTAGACATCTATTAAGAATTTTTAGAACCTCGAGATATCGGTAAATTTTTGATGTTTAGTTTATTGACTGTAACTTCTAAACGCGTCATCCAATTTTAGTCATCTATATTTCGATCGATAGCGGAATAGTGCCTTTATCGATCATATTAAAAAAAAAAGTTACATTTACAGACTTCAGCATTACGTCCGCTTTCATCCGAGTTTTGTGGTTTTGACTGTGGCTTCGCGGGAAATTTTTTAATTCTTATTCTTAAAACCACAATCTGTAGAATTTAATGTTATCTATCTTTAAGCATTTTTATTTATTTTTTATCTTTATTTCAAGAAAAGTTTCAAAATATTTATTAAGATGGAATTTTTATTTATTTTATTTTATAACTATTGTCAAAATAAAGATAAAAAAAACTTAAAATACCGGAAGATAGATAACGTTAAATTCTACAAATTGTGTTTTTAGGAATAAGAATTGAAATTTGTCCCCAAGCCAATTATTTGATTTAGTTAAATTGCTTCCACATTCTTAGGTAAGGTTAGGTAAGGTTGGGTTAGGTTAGGTTATGTTAGGTTATGTTATGGTTTTTGGGTTTTTCTTGGATATCTCCGCAAAGCGATGCCCGATTTCGAAAATATAAAAAGTTCCAGAGGAGCCCAGCCCGTCCGCGACTTTTCACGACAGACGCTGCGCGGCAAAGCCGCGCGACGACTGTTGACACCCGTCGCCCGCACAGCGGGCGTCTGCGACCGCAAAGCGGGAGCCGACTGACTCACTCACCTTTGCGCGGCTTCCTCTTACACCCTTCGGTTTTTACAAGTTGAGGTTCTCTCGCTCCCCACTCGATCTTTCACAACTCTGTCATTTATCATTCAATTTCAATTTGGAAAAATACCACAGATATCTCTCTTCTTTTTTTTTTTTTATTTATTTTTATTTTTTTTTTTATTTATTAGAGACACTAACAGGGTAATGGGTACATGACACTCAGATAATAAACATTGTAGTGAAGACTATGCCCATTATCCCAATTACAAGTGTCTTCATCATGCTCTAGTAACATGTATTTTTGTAATTAATTATATTTCACATGTACATTTATGTATATTATATATTTGTGTTTGAGTGTAGTGCGATTAGTATTTAATGATCTATAGGTTCATGTCGTCGTTTAGAAAATGGATGTTGTGTATGAGTGAGTTTTTGAACGAAGATAACGTGTCTGCAAGAATATCAGCATCAATGTTAGGGTCGGCACAATACAAATTATATGTGCGACACAACCTTGTAATGGGAGAAAAGTAACCGACATTATTAGTGTGCTGACTTATTCTGAAGAACTCAGGGTTTCTTATACGGGGTTTAACATGCAAATTTATATCAGATAGACAGAGAGAATCAATAGCTCCGCTGAGAATCTTGTGTAGCACAATGAGATCGGATATTTTTCGTCGGGACTCAAGTTTGTGCATCTTGAAAAAGGCAAGTCGATCTTCGTAGCTGTGAAGGTTATTGTGTTGACCAGCTTTGTATGACAAAATACGTAGAAACTTTTTCTGCACTCTCTCGATTCTCGTAATATGTGTTGTGTAATAAGGTGACCAAATAACTGACGAATATTCCAATATACTTCGTACTAGTGATGTATAGAGAATTTTTAGACTTTGAGGATTTTTAAAGTCTTGAGCAATTCTGGTGATAAATCCCAACATAGTATATGCCTTGTTTGTGATATTATCAAAGTGGTTTCTAAAAGTGAGTTTAGAATCTAGCATGACGCCCAGATCCCTTATTGAATCGACTTTAGCGAGTGGAACGTCACCCAGTTTATAAACAAATTCTATTTTTTTAATATTTTTAGTGAAACTAATACATGAACATTTCTTAGCATTAAGTGACATATTATTTGCTTTACGCCAATTTGATAGTTCGTCCAGATCTCTTTGTAGGAGATGACTATCTTCCAGGCTACGAATGGTGGAATAAATTTTTAAATCATCGGCATATAATCTTCTATCGAATCTTTTATAACAATCTCCCAAAGGCGCATTCCGATCTTTGCGATCGGGACGTTACCGGAAAGTGTTTACCGTCAATCTTTTTCTTCGTTACTCAACCAACAGTGAGTCCGTCTTCTTCTTCTTGGTTACTTAATCATCAGTGAATCTGCCGCCAGGCTAAATTGCACGCGTAGCCGTGCAACGGGCACCTAGTATGTATTTTAAATTTTCACTAATGTAATGCACTAAGTAGAGTATATATTTCGATTTTTCAACAGGAAAGGGGGTTTTGTAAATAAAACTCAGTAATGATATATTTGATGAATTTATGGACGTTTGTTTATCAATAAAATTAAATTATACTTAAAGTTAAATAAGAGCTGTTTCAATAATTCAATAATAGAACACATATCTAAACTCTCTAAAACATGCTGATGGGTAAAAAAATTCTGATCATGTTTATCAAAAATGGGTACACATTTAATAACAATTTGCAATCACAAATTACATCTCATATTCTCACTTCCAATACCTCAATCCTCGTTCTCCCGAGCCTTCTTCCAACAATAACACAACTATAATGTTCGTGATGAACTCTACGGTCGAGGAAACAGGCATTACTCAAAATTATAATTTACATAGATTTATTTTAAAAGTAATCTTGAGAGATTACGCGCATGAAGAGTAGTTAAAGAAATTTTGTCATTTTATAAACTATTATTGTTTACCCCGAACCTACATAGGTACCTTAGTAATGTAAGTCAGTACTAGAGGCCTATATACAACATTAAGCATACTGAAAATATTACTTTCAATATCATATCATAATGAATTACATAATGGTTGTTTTATCGGACCATAGGCATCGGTGTAAATTGATTCAAAGAAAAGTTTTCAGAATTTTATCAGATACATTTTAGTTTTAGTGAAAACCAAAAATTTTATAAACAACAACTTACTGAAACTTTCGAAAATAACCAAGATTAATATGATGTATCCATGATGTATCCATTTGTATAACGTATAATCACATCAACCTTACAATTCTTGACCATAAAGATTATTTTTTTACTTCCATGAAGATATTTTGCAACATTTAATAAATTATACATTTTTTTTTATTTAAACCTACTGACAAATTATTTATTCATTTCAACTACAATTCAGTTTATTTGGTAAAAACCAATAAATTTTATGAGACTTTTATCCCGTCTTTTATAAATAAAATCATGAATCTAAAATTTATCACAATTCATATTTTTAAAAAATTCACATTAATTTACATCCCGATTTGCTAATCGGTCGATCATTTACACATTATTTCATAATATTTTACATCATCTTTCTAACTACAAATAGATGATACATATTATTTCGAAGAATATTAAGCTTTTATTGCAACGAAAAAAAAGTTTCACATCCATTAGCATTTAGGTATTTAAATAAATAACATTTCAAGATTTTTTATACGTATTATAATTCTGGCGATGAAGGGCCTTGCGAAACTTGACTTTAATTCGACTCGGTACGCAATTCGATTCAAAGACTTGAATAAGGTAGTTTCCTACTCATAATTTTTTTCAGTGAAATACAATCTGCCAAATTTATTAAGGAAACTACATTTAATATATTGAAGTGAATAGATTAATATTTCAATTACGTACAAACTGTATCTATTTGATCGTAGTTGGATAATATCTTTTAAATGTAAAATAATCAGATTATGTGTATTTATGTAAAATAAACGTAAATATCTCCGATGATCGAGCAATAGATTTTTTTTGTTTTACACCGTTCGATCGGAGAATCGCAAGTCGATTGAATTTTAAAAAATCATCGGAATTCGTTTCGCAGCAAAACATTTTCTTTACTTTTCTATTGATTTACCACGGATCTTTCCACACATATAAATATTTGATAGAACTTGATGTGACGGATACACGTAAGTATTAAGTGTATAGAGTGGTGAAATAAGAATGAGAACCCTCGGTGGCGGGGTAGAGGGGCGCGCGCTCCGCCCCGCGGTGGATGAAGGACAGGTTTTGGTCCCACGCAGAATGGATGAGGCGCAATGTACACAATTATATTATGTTTACTTAAAATTAATATAAAATATAAAATGACAATAACAACAATACCTATGCGAATACCCGTCAATTTCATACATCATTTACTTGAACAATTTATTAATTTACCTACTATAATATGATCGATAAATTTACTATGTATAATTATTACATTATGGTGTTTATGTAGGTTTATAAATAAATAATAGGTGCGATATGTAACATTTGAATTCACATTTTAACTGACTGTGAAAATTAATCGAAATGTTAATCGTGAGTATCTTCAACTCTTCAATTAAATTTTTTATTTAAATAAAAAATACTTATTGATTCCTTTCTCAAGAATTTACCATTTACCGTAACTATATCGAATTTACACCAAATGTTTTTACAAAATTGTTTGGCACCGTATAAGTACATACATAAACGTATTTACTTAAACAATTATAAATGAATGTGGGAAATGCACACAGATGATGAATACGTATAGCATTACTTCGACGTTTTCATCGACAGTAAAATATTTTATTATGACAAAATTATTCTAATACACATACATAATATGAATGATTATTTTTGATTGTTGCCTTTCATTACTCATATTACATCAATTTACGTAAAAATACCGAGTTACTTCTTAAACATTTATATTCGTAACAAAATATTGCGTGTAAACTAAAAAATGTCTAAAAATATTTTGAAAACAACAAAGCAACAACACAAACGATTTTCACATTTAAAGGAAGGTATTTCCTATCTTATTAATTTTGCTAAATAAAACATTATCGAATAACACAACATAATGATGAAAACTCGCTAATTTAATCAAATAAATGTTTGTTAAAATAAAACAAAACGAATGAAATATAAGTCACTAAAATATATCTATCGAAACTTATAATACTTTGATGGCGTGATTGGGTAGGTAGGTAGGTTGCCTGAAAATATGGCCTGCAATGCTTCATCTTATGACTAGATAGTTAACAAAGTTATTAACAGATGGCGAAGTTATTTTTACGAAATAACGTAAAAATTATATATGAAGCATGCTGGATTGCATTTAATAAAATAAAATAAATATTTTTGTAAATATTTTGTTTACAATTTCAATTATATAAACTAAAAGTAAATATAGGCGTGTGAAATAGATATTTTTTTAACCAAGATATCCATTTATTTTTTTAATTAAATGCATTTAATCTTTCTGAAATTGCTACAATATTGTTTATGTGTCCAGTTACTCCGAGCCTTCAAATAGCACAAAATAACATACCTACCTAATAGGTAGCTACATAAGCGTTCTGGAAAAAGAACATTTTTACAGAAAGGATAAACAAATGATTAACTAAAAGGACTTTTAGTTATTCATTTGACTTCAATTCGAAATATTCTCTTTTATATCTTAAGTTCGGTGATAATCCTTATTATTTTTTTTAATAAAAAGAAATAAACAAAATAGATCGAAATTTTGAAATATATTCAATTTCCAAAACATAACGTGTAACTGTGATACAACAGAATAAACAAATTGATCGATTTAAAATAAAATCTGGTGATTAAACATGCCCATATTTTACGTATAATAGAAATGTTGGTTGAACATTACTCATTTTCTTCTAACCCTTGGTCTGCCTACCTACCGCACGATTTCTAAAAACAATAATATTAAGTCTTATAGATCATGGTTTGTATGAACGATTAACCAGAGTATTTTGTCAATATAAAATTCAACAGATGGCTCTCTAAACCAATTACATCGACAATAATACATGTTCTGCTATCATTCAGCTACCAAAGTTAAAAGCAAACTTTCGCCGAGAGACACCAGATGGTGCGAATGTGACTGAATCAGATCAAGATACGGGGAACGTAACATATTCCACGCGGTATTTCCAAGAAATAAATTCAATAATATAATTAATTATTGATCACCATTCTGAACTCAGTTTCTTTGGCGCTCGAACCCTCAGCCTATTCATAAATTTTAGGCCCTACATCCTAATGTTCCATAAATATTACGATTAAGGTTGCTTATCGGGTTTTAGATCTAAGTTTTGTCTGTACTTGTACTCAAGAGGTCAATTTGTACGAAATCATAGATGTCGCCAACGATGTTTTTACTGTGGCGCCCATCCGCACAGATCAAACAAATAGGGTTTGTTTAGTTACACAAATATTGGTACATGGGTTTATGTACAGTTCGAAAGCTAATAAATAACCCATAGTTTAAAAATCAACATTTTCAATAATAATTAAAGGTAAATGTCTCACGTCAGTTTGATTGCAAAGCTTGTCGACGACTTATCACTCAGATGTCTGTATGGCTATGTACACTCGAAGATATACCTATACATGTATATATATATATATATGTCAGAATGCACTCCGGGTTGTTGTCTTCAACACGCGGTGTCCATAATACGATGATTATCATCCATATGACCAGAAGCGTCTTTTTTGCGGGCGTCTTTGAGACCGGCTGCGTCTTTGTACCCGGCAATGTCTTCGAGAGCGTTCGTGAGACCGGCAGTGTCTTCGAGATCGACGGAGTCTCCGAGACCGATGGCGTCGTCGTTTTGCGCGTCCTTACTCGTGACCGCGACCAGGAAGCGCACGGTGGGCAGCAGACGCGGGTGTCGTCACTTGGCCTGGCGGGGCGTGCCGAAGCAGGGCTCGCTGTAGGCCACCGAGGGCCCGTCCGTGAAGGCCGACGGGCCCTCGGCCGAGCACACCGAGTCCTCGGGGGTCCGCGACGGCTCGCACTCCGTCACCTCCTGCTCCGCGCGCTGCGCCCGCTTGCCGTGCAGCGCCTGCGCGGGACACACAACACATACACCACGTGGACACCCGACACACGTGGCCTCTCTCTCTCTCTCGCCGCGCCGTCTGCTGACTGCTAACTAGCGCCGTCATCTCATGTTGCCGACTTGCTGGCGAGTCAGTCGCGTACTGATCGCGCCGTCAACCGACCGCGGCGAAGGTAGCTACTATGCAAAATCGTATCAGTGTGTTAAAAAGTGCAAAGGTATGAAACGCGTACTCTACATATCAATCTCAAAAAATCTAAATATTTTTTACATTTAATTATGTATGAGACCAATCTGTTTCCCCGCAATTATTTAGTGCTTGTACAGAATGTATCGTAGCTGAAACTTCGGCGAGTTTTTTGAGTTAAAATTGTTATGTAATTTGGGTGAAATGTCGACAGTTACGGATATCAAAGCGATATCAAAGTTTGCATTTTTTTTCAATGTTTCTGATTTATAACTGACCATAACTGTCAACATTTCACCTAAAATGTAAAGAATATTTTCTATTCAAATTATATGAAGACCGAAGTTTTTGCTATTAGCTACGAGACCCCCTGTATTGATATTGGTAGAATTTAATACTACTTCATAATGTAAACCTTCGACCATTACGCCGGCTTAGTTATTTCAAGAATAAGCCTCGCTCCATTTTTTCAGAACTTTTTAAGTCGGCAACATCGATGACCTCTGAATTGTCGATGTGTGTGTGCGGTGATGGAGCTTGATGATCAGCGTCACCGTCCAAGAAAACGGAACAAGACATTAAAAATTCTATTTGAATCATACTCGTATTTTTTAATCCTTAACTGCATCGTAAATCCCGCTGCGTTACGGTGAAGTGATTTTATCTCACAAATAGTAAGGTTAGCGCTTCTATCTGTAACGGTTACACTGAAAACGTTACTTAATTGTATGACAAAATATGCTTGAATTGAATACGAGTTTCAGCGTAAAAAAATGTAATCTTTATTGATTTTTTAAAAACGAGTAATAATTCTATTGACGCTGATTTATCAAAAATGAAATCCACGTTATGAAGTTTTCATTATACGAAAAAGGATAATGCGAAAAATGTTATGCACGTAGTGATTCAAAGCCAATTTATTCCGTTTAAGTGGACAGTTTGCAATAAAAGATAAAAACAAATGCTGCAAGCGATTCTAATTGCTAAGGTGATGGAACGAAAATTAGTTGAACACGATAAATAAAGTGCCACAAACAAATGCAGAAAAACGAAGCAAAACAATAATACTTAAAGCGATGGATAAATCGATTTTATTTTTTTGTAAACAAATAAAATGTAAATAAACAAATGATTATTTGAAAGGCCAGAAAATTGGTGAAAATCGGTTGAATTTACGACAGATTAGAGAAATGATATTTTTTACTTAAGAAGTTTTTCAACAATAATTTAGTGTTACTTGAAAATGTGACATGTATAATAAAGAATGCAGATTCTCCACAAAACACACAAAACGCAATTGTTATTTCTACATAATCTAAACATTCAACACGCAGGAGCTGTCAAGGGGGTCATGCTAGTCTCTCGACAATAATATTAAACAGATCCAATTATTTTGTGTATGTCTGATTTGGAAGCAAATGTGTGAACTTTGCCTTGCAAATTGTAAAGAATTGCTTCACTGAACAAGTAAGATAGAATTGGAAAGATGTAAAAATAAAAATGTAGGTAGGATGTCGAATCCTTACCATGATCATTTGCGCGTTAATTGTTTGATCGAGGCCAGTTTTGTTACGGAAGTGAAACCAATCTCCTTACCTTCTCCCGGCTTCCTTTTTTCTGTGGGCCGCGGGTCGGTGGTGCCGCGCCAAACAGAAAACACAACACGCTCGTTACATGGCGGACATACTAGCTGGGCGGCATACCCCTCACCCTGACATCCCCTTCAAGTCAACCCCTCCCCGTCCGATATATCACCCGATCCCGAAACTAGCACACACTTGGATACCTTATATTATTTCCTACCACAGAGCTTCAACAAAAAATGGCAGTTAATTTATTACAACCATTACTATCTAATAAAGCTGGTTCACATTCCTAAATTTATTAAACGTAATTGATAGATTCATCAACTGTGAGAGTATTTATTATGTGAAAATTAAACGACATCGAGTAAATTTTAACCAAAAACAATATTATTTAATATGATCTACTACTGAACGCTCAATAATCAGAAGAAAATACTACATTTTCTTTTTTCTAGAAGTTAATTTTTTTACTTATATTTTCTTTATATATTAAATGTGAAAAGCGGGCTAATGTGAATGTTAATTGTGCGTTTTTTATATAATACCTATACACATTTTAACCCTACGCTAATCACAATGTTTATCGATAAATGTGAAATCTAAAAGAATTTAAAAAACTATTAATGCTGCTATGAAATTTGTCGTGACAGATTAAACATGACATATATTATACAAATTGGATAATACCTGGACTGAAATTGAAAAAAATCATTTTAAAAAATAAAAAAAGATATAAGACGGGAAGCGAGCCCGCTATGAGGGTAAGAAACGTATCTTCACCGAAACTGTACACATAATAATATGCACAATAAAATAATAAATTAATACGCAAAAATACTTTATTGAATTAGACTTTTTTTGTATTCTTGACGTTATAATTCTGAAATAAATATTTATTATCATTCGTAGATATTTCAAAATTTTTCCGAATATATCAATTGCCTTCTGCTGTCGCCAATAATTGAAGCAAATCATATAATATAATATAATTGAAAATATTTCTTAAAAAATAAAAGGCTTGGTGAAATAATGAGGTGATATCTTTTTGGACAATCATAATTGCTTGTAATGTAATGCAATGATTTAAGCGATGGTTGACGACTCTCTCAAAATTTATCTTTGAAAATGTTGTACTATTTTAAAGGGGTTTTCTATTATTTTTATACCTTTAATGGCTACATTTTCTTACGATAAATTATTTCTACATCATGAATCTACTTCGTGAGAAAACTACATACAAATGATTTGTCATGAAAATAATCTTAATTAAAGAATGATAAAAATAATATTATATATAACAAAACATCTTACCTAACGTAGACGCATATAGTTTTTTTTTTAATATAAAGATAAAACTATGAGTTTTATTAAGTTTACAAAAAATCCATCTCATTTGTAGTGTATTTATACAATAATCTATTCATATAAGGGGCTACGACTAGTTTTTCTATAAAGAATGATGCATAAAATCAGATTTTAAAGGTAAATAATCAAGAGGTGTATTGGAATACTGGGGAAAATATAGAGAGGATCCGAAAGTGTTTGAAGACTTTACCAACTTTGGCAAAATCCTTACAGTACTTCCAATGGGTTTACCAATAAAATTTTAATTCAGTTCTTGTTTCTACGACATTTGGGTGAATTCAAAATATCTTATACTTAAATGTTACAATTCAGTATACATATACAATATACAGTATTTACTATAATGAGTATTTAAAAATACATATAAGAAAAAAATATTACCAATCCCTAAAATGTGAAATGTTAAATAATTAGCGTTGTTAACCTTCAACTGCATGCCTACCCATTTATTTATGCCTTCCCACATAAACCTGAAGGTTGTTAGTCATTTTTAGTTCACCCAGACACTCCTCGCTTTGGAAGCAGATACACCATAATAAACTCAGCACTTATTGACAGTCCGAATTTACAAAAACATGTTTTTATGCTGAAGATGTGATCTAAATAATCACTGATCTGATACTCAAAGCATTTTCTTTATTCCCATAAATAAGTTCCGTGTGATATTCTGATGAATCGTGAAGTGATTGAGCAATAAACATTAAACAAATTCGCAAGTTTGTACTTCGTATCATTACGAAACAGTACGGAAAACATAATGTAATAAAAGTGGCTCAACTGTTTCACGATATTAATTTGTTTTGCTCTTCTCATGATTCAATTTGCGATAGATTGTTAATTTGTCTGCTTTCAGATTCGCAAAAGCCTTTACCTGATATTTACATACCATGTAAGTTTCAGAAACCAATTTATCAATGTTATGTTAAGCATTTGTTTTTCGTTAAAGATCTAATAAAGCTGATATTCACCGGGTTGACGTATCAGTTGGTAGAGTTTTTATTAAATTAATTTTTTTAATATTAAACAAATAAAATATAAACTAATCAATAATATTTATTCTTCCGCATTAATTACGAATGACTCCCGACGTATTGGGAGTTCAAAAAAATCGGATGGTTTTGAGGTGAAGAAATCATCAAGTAAATTTTGAAGAACAGCGTCGTGGAACTATTATGGAGATTTCTGAATAGAGAGCTAGAATAGAGATAGGAAAACATGATGGGGGAAGATCAAGAGAATAGTGTCAATGTAGAATCAACTCTCAACCGAGTTCTTAAATAACCGTTTTTATAATGTAAGCAGTATGTAAAGTCAGATTTCTTCGTTTTCACCTAATTACGTACAAAAATGAAATTTTGAAAATTCGATGTTGCAAAAAATGACACATCCTAATCAGTATGTCAAAAAAAATTCCCAAAGCATTCTTGTCTCTCGGTCTTGTCTATAAAAAAACCACTACGAACTGGTAAATCAACCCAAAATTGTGTTTTTATTTACGGAGAAAAATATCTGGTATACCTGCTCAAACGAGAAGTGTGAGAATGCGTGAGGACCATTATTTACCCAGTCCCATTTCCACCCAAAAATCCCGTATCTTTTACCTGCAGGCTGAACCGGCGGTGCGCCACCTTGCGGCCCCCGCGCCGCTTGGAGATGTGCGGGTTGTCCGCCCGCAGCGTCTTGTTGCGCAGCAGCTCCAGCTGCGTGTACAGGCGCTTCAGCTCGGCCCGGATGTCCTCGGGGCTCATGTCGGCCAGGCTCAGCTCGGCCACGTCGGCGTCCGACAGCGCGCCGGACTCCCCGGCCCTGAAGGCGTCCACGGGCAGCCGGCAGGAGAACTCCTGCGCCAGCGAGCGGACCTGGACAAATCAATTCGGTGCGTAAGACGCATTTCATAAATCTAATTATTGCAATTTTACTATTCTAAGACGTTTTTGAGATGATTTTTGATTTACCGTAGTGGTATAGAAAAATAAATCGTTATCAGCATTGAAAACTAAGATATTAAAATCAAAATTGTGTGTACAAAAATCTTCTTAGACCGTTTTGTCGTTTAAAATATTTAAACTTATTTATGTTTTCTAGATTAGTGGAGCAGAAGTTAATGACATACCCCGTGATATGATAAACCCGTTGTGTACGGATGACAAAAATTGGAAAATACAAAAGATAACTGCAGGTAAACGGAATATGGAAAACTTCCATAACTAATAATTAAGGCAGAAATCTGTGGATAAAGTATTATGGACTAACTCTGCTACACCCTGTATGTTCGATTACACGAGTCGACAAATTTCATAGTTTTGTTTGCTTCAGAAAGGAAGTATGTCAATTCTTAATGATTTTAACGTGCCGAGTTCGAAAATGACAGTTTACCAGCTATTTTTTTAAATTAAAATTGGTACTTATTCTTAAAATGATAACATTATTTTAAGAATATTCTTCAAATATAGTAATATAGTATATTCTAGTATTCTTAAAATAATAACATTATTATGAACGATGATTAAAATTGAACTACAAACATGTATATCGACGGTCCCTACGTAAACTCGGATATCTAACCAAAGTACATTTTTCACATTTTAGTACAAATACATAGAAACTACTCCTCTCCACAATACAAAATTGAAAAAAAATGTTTCTAATTTTTTCAGAGAAAAAACTAATTTAAAATTTTTTTCATGCAGAGAAGGGATTACAGACGATTTTCAATATGATATATTTGAAATAGTTCTGCGTCCTGTGGATAATACTTCACAGCTTTTACCGACACCTCAAAAGCCTTCCTATTTAGTATCCTTCATATAAAAATTTAATATTACCAATTTAATTTACTTGCATTTTCGTGTATAAAGGCAGTGCTAATACCGTCAAGTTTTTTTTAATACTAGACTTATCAACAAGCACGTAAAATTTTGCATGCTCTACGTATTAATTAACATATCCACTAATTAACATCATTTTTTAAATACCTGTAACGTCACGTGGACCGGCCGTCATTAGTACGAGTCGCGAGAGAATGCGGCGGGTGAAAATGTTGGGTGGCTGCGTACCCGCTATACTACTGCCGCGTGACGATCACGGCGCCTTAGAGTCAGGTAAATCAAGACCACTCATAAAAGGGTGCCGTAAATCGAGTCCTGGAGCATTCTCAATAAGCGCACAAAAATAATTTTCTACTCGAGTACCGGTCTGATCTTCCGCTTTACGTCCTCCATCCCTTCAGCCGCGGCAGATTTTCATTAGGAAATTCCGAGAGACAGGGAATTTCAAGATGAACGTATCGGAATACCCTTAATTTACATTAACAGCCCAACAAATAACTTGAGAGCACATGACGTTTGTGAAGTTTTGTTCAAAGGAGAGCCTTTGTACCTATGTATTTAAGGGAATTTCAATCTTATTTATCTTAGTCTAAATCCTGATTTTTATACGTTTAGCTCGGAGCGAATTCTAGAGTCACTCGTATGTGCTGTCACGTTAGACAATTATAAAGCTCTGATAGAGTTTGACTCTTACCAACATACTACAGCAACCCTCGTAGAAAACGGTTATTATTTATCAATTAGTGTATATTATAGATATCTCACAGAGACGAAACTGTATTAATTATGGGAAAGTATAATTAATACAGTTTCGTCTCTGTGAGATATCTATAATATACACTAATTGATTAATAATGTCTCTGTGACATAAAATCCAGCACTGTTCTGAAAGATTTGAACAAACTCAAAATATTCTGAATTGTAAATACTGGTCAAAAAGGAATTTAACAAAAATTGGAAATAATATTTCCTGGCGTATCCTAGTGTAATGCAAGTATTCGGATGAATTTCATTACACATAATAAAAAGGATATTGCTCCCTAAATTCCGTAAAATCAATTGTAGATTTTCTCATTAGCGACATCTGTGGGGATTTAGGGGAATGAAAATGGCTTTGTACAGGCCGCATGGAAAAGGCGCTTACAACTCATATATGAAAGCTTCACGCAATTTGAACATATATACAACTTCCAAAAAATGAATAAGCATGGTATATTCTATCATGGGTGGAAATGGCGAATGTTACAATTGTGTAAAGTGATCACTTAAGCCTACCAAAAGACAGGTCATAAGTCCTGTTACACCCAAATGACTTCTATACCTACTTTCCCATAATTAATACAGTTTCGTCTCTGTGAGATATCTATAATATACACTAATTGATTAATAATGTCTCTGTGACATAAAATCCAGCACTGTTCTGAAAGATTTGAACAAACTCAAAATATTCTGGTTATTATTTAGTTCCACAAAAATATCGCGATGTGTGAAACCGTGTTACACGAGATTTAAACTTTATGCCAATTTGCTTACAACTTTCATATAGCACTTCACATTTACGTTTTACACATCAAAAGTTATAATAAAATGTTTCATTAATTACTTCAATACATGTACATAAATAAACATCTCTCATCCTATTCATTGCTGTCACTCAGGTATCTCCGCGCACGCGCAATGCACACTGAGCGCGAACTAATTGACATCTGGCATCAAAAGTCGTTTATATCAAATTTTTCGATATTGTAATGTCGAAATGTACAATATTATGCCGGCAGATTTTTCTGGCGATCTTACGATTTTATAGTATATTAATGCAAATACATTTAATGTAGAAAAATATCGATCGTATAGAACCAAAACGGAGACAGACCTGTATGGAAATTTTTAACAAAAACTTTTACTGATGTAATAGTAAAAACTCAAAATAAATCTACAGGAGTATAAAAATTTTAAATTTATATTAAGGTCTTGAGGTGAGTTCTTACGAAAACGGCGCTATTTAAATAATCCAAATATATAAAAAAATACCTACTTAATTTAATAAAAATTTCCTGTGAAGCGGGCTTTACGAACAAGTTTTAAATTTTATTTTTACAAAGAAGCACATTAAATGTAAAACAACAACATTATCAACAAATAGTAAGAAACATAACTTTAATAGTACCTATTTTTATATGTATGTTCTGAGAAAAAATTACTGGATTCTGTCCACAGAGGGGTGATTTTTAATTAATATGATTTATAGAAGCCTAACAGAGACAAAAAGTGTATGGAAGTCTTTATAGTGGCCACAGGGCTTATAACCTGTATGAGCTGGCTTAAGTGTACGTAGGTACTTCTTTAAAAAAAAATGGATAACTTGTGGATGTTCTTGGGGCGGAATTGGTGAACGTTGCATTGTGTAAAGTGATCACTTGAACCAGCTCACACAGGTTATAAGAGCCGTGGCCACCCTATAAAGACTTCCATACACGTTTCCCACATAAAAAGCTTCGTCTCTGTGAGACTTGTATAATTTATCTTAATCAATAACTTAAATACTTTAGAATTGTACCTAAACCGTGTGCTCGTATTGTGTGCCGACGCACAGAAACACGTCTGCGGTGAAATTTTAATACAATATTTTTAAGCCATTAAAAATATATGCGAATGAGAAAAGAATTTGTGTTGACGCAAAAGAATAAATACGCAGGGCACTTTCGTGCGACCCATATCAAATAATCGTAAAAAAATATTAAATAGAGATATGTAAATATTTAGAAGCTAAACAAATTTTGCTTGCTGGGTAAACAGCGGCTCGCCCAGCGATGGTGGAGGGTTACAACACAAACGCACAAAGCTGCGATGTAACATACCCCAAAACGATTTAATTCTTTCCCAGGTGTTTTTATCCAACCCAGAAAATGATTGAAAATAAATACAGCTCAAAATTACTCCGAATTATTTCACAGCCTCACATATAAAACTTCCCTTTTAAAAAACTGCCAATACTGGTATCATACGAGGAGTACAAAAGCAAAGGCAGCAATATCCAAAAAAAATTGAAATGTTTTGAATGCAGTCACCGAGGATTATTAATTTAGAATGTACTGAATTCGAGATTTTATAAGAAATATAGCTATATACATCCCTTCCAAAATCATGTTTTCAAATAAATATTAAAAGCAAAGACAACAATATCCTCAAAGTGTAAAAAGTAAAGACAGAATATCCATTTCAACCAATCAACTCCCAAGGATGTGTCACGTGACAAAATGGCTACTTCCTACTTAAGTAAGAGTTGATGTCGATTTTAGACTAAAGCATTTAATTATTTTTTCAATTGATTCAGCAACGTTGTAGATTCACATTTTAAAATATTGATTGTATTATTTGTATGTATCTACTTACATTTTTTATTGATTAATGATTTTAATATTTTGACATTTGTAAAACACCCTGACGATGGAAAGGTTTTTCCGAAACATGTGGTTGTAATTAATAAAAAATATAAGTAGATACATACAAATAATAAACCAATATTTAAAGCATTTAAGGTGGGTCGAGGCCCGCTGCGGTTTCAAGACGCCCGGATCGACCAGAACGACCAAACAGAAGCCCGATGCGACCGAGGAGGTTCCGGCCGCCCGCGAGCCGATGTCCTGGCCGCGCGTCGGTAACGCAACCACTCTTTCGCCTATCGCCGTAGACTCTACCGGCACTACCTATCGTGCCCCGCCAACAATATTCGCGCAATATTGTAAACTTAAAGCCATGTATTCACTAGGGGACAAATTGTCCCTCAACAGCATGCGCGGCATAGAGTCTACGTGACGTTGCAACGTCGTGCACTGTTCCGCGACCTCGCGCACAACATAGCGCGGCATTTCTACGTGTCGTGGCAACGTTGCCATGCGCACGATACCCGAGCGTACTCACTGCAACATTCCGCGGAGCGTCAGTACCACGTGGTATGTAAACAAGTGAATACGCATGCGCTGCATCTGTCAAGATGACAATGCGGGGAAACGAAATCGTTCTCGAACTCGTCGAGCTGTATCGATCGAAGATCGCATAGAATGTCCGTCCTTCTTTCTCTCTTGCAGTAAATAATTTCGCATTCTCCTCTTTTTTCTCCTCTTACTTTTCTATAACTCATTCCATAAACAGATACGCGCTATCATCTAACCTCATAGGACGCGATATATTCCGCGCGTCTGGAAAAACATAATTATTTGCAAAAAGGACCTTGTTTTTAATAATATTCAATTTACTTTACAGTAACACACCTCGTTTTAATTTTGTAAATTGCGACCAAAAACAACATTTCGAATTTGCGCGGAACCCCGTTTTCCCCGCCAAATGAGATCCGCAGCTGTCAATCCATAATCTCCATCGGATGACATTTCCGCGACAAGATATGTGAGTCCCGGTGTGTACACGTCAAATGACCGCGTCATTGTCCCCGAAACATGAGCGTAGATGTTGATGCGACATGTCGAGCGGAATGTTTCGCGATTTGTCCCCTAGTGAATACATGGCTTAAATGTGAATATTTATCTGGCCATCTCCATCTGTCCTGCCTTATCTTTTCGCATATATCTACACATTAAACTCGAGCGCATTCAAACAATTCACACAGTATGCCTTCAACGCCACACGTGCCCATCGCGATTCATGTCTCTTACAGATGGAATGATCTCATATTACATAACACGCACCTTCTGCATCACTCGTCTCCATACGCAACTACAATAGCCCAATTTACCAATACACAACCTCACATCTGTTACACATCGCGCATCGTAGCAAAGACAGCAATATGTAAATAGCAAAAGCAGTAATATCCACTGTTTGATAGAAAACGTAGGTATATAAAAGGGAAACTGAGATGGCAATTGTTTTAGAAAACTTATTTTCAATAACTTGTAGTTTTTTGTTTTCATAGATGTCAGAGAAGTTTCCTTGAATAGTGACAGGTTTTTTATCAGAAACGACATAGTGGAGTGTTGCTGTCTTTGCTTAAAACTCTTCATTTATTATACCTATGAGGTGTCATAATTTCTCGCCTTTAAAACACTCCTTTAGTATGTCGATACTCTGACACAGGCGGCGTTTCCATTTCTTAATGTAGTAGAGTAAACGTTTAATAACATTGCGCTCATCTTTTTGGTGGCCGAAGGGTGACCAGTGCAAAGTTACGAAACGCAAACTTTACGAAGTACGAAGTTGAGTGCTTGCCTGAAATTTTATTAAATATCAGCACAGACCACCGAAATACATAAAATAAATGAACAAACGTAAATTTCTTGGTACGCCTGGAATACATATTGAACATGATTGTAGAAGATTGATATTTAAATATTCATGAAGACGTTATCATTCCTGTCACGGCAGGTTCCAGTACGTTTAATTTGTTTTAATTTTTTTTTCGCACTTTATTACAAGAAAACTTTCTTACTTAAGAGACTAGGTTTGGAACGAGATAAAAAAAACAACGTCTATTTTATACAATACGTTTTGTTTATTAGGGGATTCAATAATTCAAGAATAAATAGTTTAACTGCAGTATTAATGTGTCTTAAACATACACGAAGGGGACGTTCTTCCACTGTAACCCAGCCCACTTTCCCTAAAAACGGGCCTAGTTCATCTCTGTAAGTTTTTATACTCGGTGGATATCAGTTATACTAGAAGGTTTCTGTCCCTTTAGCACAGCTTTTAATTTTTGAAATAGCCAGAAATCACAGGTAAATAGGCCAAACATGAGTAATTTTCAAAAATTGACACTTGATTTATTGTGATGTCACCGGGAATCGTACCCGAAACCCTTAGTGTGAGAAGCCAATGTTGTGTCCATTGAGCTACGAAGGCCGCTGCTCTGTGCCTGGTGTATTTCAAATATATACATATATATATTTATATGTAACAAAAGGAACTTCTGGATTCCCTCGCGTTTTCTGTAAATGGTCTCCGTGAGAAGACCAAGGCCGACGTTTCGACACGGTATCACGTGCCATTGTCAAGGCTAAAAAGGCCTCAAAAGTTACGGACTAGCCGTACTTGTTCGCGGGTGACATGAAAGTCTCCCACCAATAAGGCCATTAACAATTTTAATTTACTTCAGTGTGCAGTGGAACATTGCAAAGCGATTTTAGTGCTGAAAAGCAATGATATAATAAACTGTAGAGTGCTTTCGACAGTATCTTGACTAAATTTTTACAGATACTACCTGAAACAAAAAAATGTTTCTTTATTACGGTCCTGGTGGCACAGGCAGGGCACGCACGAGGAATATACGTTTTGTCTGTCACTGACAGCCACCATAGACAGTAAAACCTGATTTTTTCCCCGGAATGTTAAATGCCATTCGGCCGTATTCTGAAATAAGCAATATTGCTATTTCTCTATCTTGACAGTTATTGTATAACATCGTAATGCCGCCAATTTAGAAGTTTTCAGTATGACAGGTTTGAAATGAATGAATTCAATAAATTAGAAGGCTCATTATTCATAATTGTGAATAACTTAACATTTGTTTAGGTTTTAGAGCTTTTTGATTGATTGAATTCATTATTTTCAAACCAGCAAAACTTAAAAATGTCAAAATTGACAGCATCACAATTTTATACAATAACTGTCAAGATACAAAAAAGAAATATTGGTTATTTCAGAATACGACCGATTATCAAGTTCTATTAACTTTGTAACTGTATGGATGTTCGATCAGAAGTTCTATGCGATTAATGGATGGAGCGGATTTTTTTAAACGTAATTATTTTTTTTTATATACGCAATATATAACCATGCTGTATATATTTTGTCTTTTGTTAACAAGGTCACCTTTAAAAAGGGTTCTTCTATTGTAGAATACGTCCCTTTTCTTGATATTTTGTAAATTTTATTTTCCGTATTGAAAAATGGAAACTTACCATGTAGCAGATACAATTTGCCGCGAAGCAGCTGGCGTAGACGTACATAAACAATTGTGTTTGCTGTATAGGAAATACAACTGGCCGCGCAGCGGCCATCGCTGGCCGCAAGGCCTAGCAGAAAGGCTGTCGCCAATTGCTTACCTGCTTGTCACTTTCAATATTCGTTAAGATTTTAAGGATATTTTTTTTATTATTATATATTTTTATTAAAAAAGATGAGCACATATTTTAATGGAAATTCGTGATGTGACGATGAATACAAATTGAAACATTCGATACTGATGAAACTTTTTTTATTTTTCTATGAAGTGATTTTTCTGGTAACATTTCCCAAACTAATGAAATTAAATTCTAAGAATTGTAAAACAAATCAGACGAATCACTTAGAAAGATAAACACAAAAAATTTCTCCGTCGAAGGAATATTTAGTTTCAACCGGGAAACGACAAAATACTTACACCATCAATCGATGTGCTAACACTTCTGGGAACTTTTGAAGTACGATCTCATAGAGGTCTCACGAATTGTAAACTTAAATTATTGAAAATATGTCGGGTGCCTTAGAAATAATCATCGAATGCAGAATGCAGAATGCACAAATTTTGAATCAATTTATATTATTATACATTATTTACATCTGCACATTTCAATCACTTTTATTTTGTCAGCTTTATACGTTTATAATAAACCTACTAATATTTAAATAATAAATAATTAAGTACCTATACATTTACATTTAATTACAGAATATTTTCAGATTGATTATTTTGATCGGCCAGCTTACAATGTTATTCATGCAGATATTATATTATGTCTATCTATTTCAAATACCTACTGATAAATTGTTTTTTTATTTATCTACTAATCCACTAGTAGGTACTAATCATTGTACTACTGACTGTTTTTATTACACGCTTTTATTTAGTAAATCTTGTATTTAATGTCAACAATCGCTCTGTAATTTGGCAGAGAGACGTATTGTGGATGAAAATACAATAATCATTCATCAATTTTACAAAAAATAGGGCATCAAACTTTTGAATATAAATTTTCGATATCTTCATCGGAGTTTGATTCATCACCCATGGGGCAATATTTTTACAAAAATGTGCTTTATAATTTTTAGTTATAAAGTAAACTGATTTTTGGGAGCGGAGAAATTATGTATATCATATAAATTATTAGTTTTATTTGTGTTAAAATTATGAATTTTTCTCAGTATTGCAAAGTGCACTCACCTGCTTGTGCTGGTACCAAAGTTTTGGTGTGAAGATGAGCAAAAGAACAATGGTTGAGGTGAGCTGTGACCGCACAAAGTACGCCATGTACACGTGGTCGGGGTCCAGGCTGGTGACGTACAGAGCTCGCAGGACGTAGAACACCCCGGACACGAGAGCTTCCATGCAAATGGCAGCACATAGAAATCGGCGTTCCTGCATTCCAACAATTATTTTTATTTACAAACAATGCGTATATTTATTAACTAACAATTTTATATACAATGCCAACTAGTTTCGGTTGAACCCAATCTTCTTCAGAACGTTATAATATAATAACATAACCTAACCTAAGTACCTAAAGACTTTTTCTTTAAGCTTTAAATATATATAACAAGTATAAAAATATAATGGTATTATATCAAAAATATATAAATATATAATCGATTTCATAATGTTTTGTGAATAATGATACTAATTTATTAACAAAATAAATTAATAAGACTATAATATTAACAATTAAAACACACGAGATGAGCTACGCATTGTGGTATTGATGGTGCATATGTATGGATTGATCTCGCGTTGAAGAGATTTAGACCTATAAAGTAATGTAATCGATGACATCAATCGGTCATTCTGTTTTGTGTACAAATTATTACTTGTTTTGACAATTATTGCTACCTAGTCTCGAGACAAATCTCTTCTATGCACCATTAAGAGTGAAGAAACGAATGGACTCTCTTTAAACTCAAATTCGGTTAAATTACTGAATACAATGAGTCCTTTTTTGCAAACGGCGTGTCTTCCGGTAAAAGGCCTCGATTTAAAAAAATGAGTCGCAAATATTCGAAAAGGTTTACTCTTTAATTTTTCGCTCAAACTCGCTCTTGAATCGCAATATGCAATAGCGAATATGGTAAATTGTTTGATACATTTCAATTTTGACATCAGTTCACTACTGAAACATAAATTTGAGAATATTCATAAATTAATCGTATTCGTTAATTATGCCTCCGTTCCATTTCCAACATATTACTCTTTGCGATACCTTTAATACGCCGAGGTAAATCTCGGATACTATATATATTTACTTTAATAATATTCTTTACACAAAAAGGATAATAAATTGTAAAATTCACCTGGAACTGGGTGGATGCGTTTCTGCTAGCGTAGCTGAGGTGTACTCCAAAGAGGAGTATAAGCATTTCGCCAGCCTCCGTGACGTAATCCCACCACAAGGGCTTGCAAGCCAGGAATAGCTGACCTGTAGGGGTCTGACCAATCCTCATGATGCTATACTGTTCCCTGATGAAGTTCAGGCTCGTGGCCGTGAAGGCAGAAAGATAGCACAGCACTGCGACCACCTGGCGAACACAAATCACAATCAACCAACGAACTGTTGTCATTGCATAACCTGAAGAATAGAATTGAACGAGGCCCAAACACATTATATAAAGTTTTAGCAGTGTACGTTATAAACAATAAAAGATCCTTTAGTTTAAATAGTAAAATATTGTTGAACATAATATGCTTGCCAAGATAGTATAAATTAAATGGTTTACAAGTTTCTAATGAATTAATATTAAAATATGTAGTTTCAATGTAAACGAATCGATATAAAAACGTAACCATATTAAAAATATTTCAAAATACTGAATATAATTTTTAGAAACTTTCATAAATATTAACGAGAGCCTTGTGATAATCAAGGTAATATTATTTTTTCTGTAGTTTCCTGGGTTAATAAAATTACATTATGTCGTTTTCCATGCTAATTCTATACGCATCAAGTACATATGTTTGAGCAAATATTGTATTATAATGATTTATATAAAAAAATTGTAAACATAATTATAATATACCAATTTATGGATTAGGCAAACATTATTGGGCATTATTTCTCATTGATTTATTTAGGTTTAGTAGATGTCCTTTACTGTTACTTGATATTTCACTTATTATGTGTGCACTGCTTTTATAAAGTAAACATTATTTAAATTCAAAGTTAATCGAACATTTACAAATTCAAAGATAATATAAATATTTGTCATAACTACAATATTTCATATCAGAGTATTACTGATACTTGAGATGTCGCGATTCGCCGTCATCATTACCGAATTTAGTTTTATCTTCATGTGGAAAAATTCGTAATGCATTTGAGGCGATGGCAATTTTAACAACTCCGTTAATGTTGCAATCGAGATGAATAAATTCTTTATTCTACGAATATTAACTATTAAAAGTTATACGTATATAATGAGTACATACATATTTTATTAGAAGCATTGAATAATTTATTATAAGATTAATAATTAAACAAATTGATCATTACATTCCAGAAAACAACTAAATTTAAAACCATGGGTTCATCAAAGCTCTGTATGAAATTAAAAACTTGCCAAAAAGGTAAAGTAAGATACATGCTCTACATTTCCAAGATGTGGTGGTGGATTTATATGGGCACAACAACTTGAAGAAGAAAGAATGTCTTCATTCTTCAGGACCTCCGAGAAATAGTTCTCCCTATAACATACACGAAAAAAGGTCCAACATACTTAGCGTTTATTGCTATAGAAAGAAATGGCCGATCTTCAATGAGATGGGCAGTGAAGTAAGACCCACCAGAGCCCCAGAGACATTCTACGAACAAAAGCTCCTGAATCGGCATTGCACTTACGCCATTCAGTTTGGCATTGCTTTAATGTTAAAGCGGTTTTCTCGCTACACCTCAGACGAATCAAACGCAAAATCAGTAGGATGGATAGATCAAAAACGAGTGATGGAATAAGTTTACGATGCCCAGATAAGAGCATACAGACTGAAAGGGATTTATAGAAAATGAAAATTATGTAAAATAATTTCGGAAACGTAATATATATGCTAAGTACCTAAATAATTTGCATTTCAATTATCTACTGCTATAAATACATCTAAATACAGTTGCATGCGCAATACTATATCAAAGGTTTTTTCTCAAAAATTTGCTTTGCAAAATAGGTCACCCCATACTGCAACGTTATTACCATAATGTTATGGGAACATGGAGGGTGCTATAAAATATGCAGCAGCCATTAGGTTAGAACTGTATCCATTACACATTATAATCATTCGCGTAACATACTACTAGTGCATAAATCTTGAAACTCTCGAAAGAAAATAAGTAAACGTTCGAAAATTCGATTTTGAACCAAAATCAAATGTTCAGGAAAACGATTTACAATTGAAAGGACATAAAATATTAGGAATTGGTACAAGGGCAGGTTAAGAATTATAGAATAGGAAAGAGAGGTAGTTAGGGGGATACAAAAAAAGCATAATTAGCCGCATACTCGTAACACATTGATGAGATTGCGTTTCGAAACTATTCTCGATACTCGCATTAATGAAGGACAGTACAGAATTGAGAGTGGAGTGAGCTCTCGTTCGTTGTCCGCTTAGTTATAATAGAATGCCCAACTATTGTATACTGACATTTATCATCAAATCTGCAAAACGAGAGACCAAAATCTCATCTGTTTGTTAAATTGATTTTATAGACATGTTGATGAATATGCTTATCTTTCAGATATATTTTCATATGATATACATTGAAAATTTTCTTCCTATAATTTAATTTGGTTTACTTTTTATATTGTATTCTAATAACAATGTCTGTACTGTGAGTTTTGTTACCATGCTTGGATACCTCGTACTTTTGAACTTAATTTTTAATTATCTAAATGATTTTGTAACATTGAAATGCAGCGTCTCTAATTTTTCTTGATTTGTAGTATAATATTAAAAAGCTTTTTTGTCCTTGCATTTTTCTTTTTCCTTCATTTAGTTTCTCAATATTGTGTTGATATGCTATTTCTCCCCCTGTCAATCATGTTTAATAAATCCATATCAACGGGTATTTTTTCACATACATGGAAGGAAAGTTTCTTAACACCGATCTTCAAAGATGGTGACAATAATGATGTAAAAAATTATAGACCTATTTGCATGCAATCATGTATACCAAAATTATTCGAATCACTAGTCCTCGATACTATACCCGCTGTTTTAAAACAAACAATAACTCCGTACCAACATGGATTCATCTCAGATAGATCTACCCTGACAAATTTGGTTTTGTATGAAAATTACATTATTAAATCTTTTGTTAATAAAACTCAAGTAGATTAAGTTTACACGGACTTTAGTAAGGCGTTTGACAAAGTCTCACATGCTTTATTAATTGCTAAATTGGAAAAAATAGGATTTGGTGGACAAATACTTTCTTGATTAACGAGCTATCTGAGTGAAAGAAGGCAAAGGGTAAAAATAAATTCATATGTATCATTAAGTTTCCATGCAACTAGTGGTGTACCGCAGGGATCACATCTTGCAACGATATTATTTTTAATATTTGTGAATGATATTTCAAAAATATTTAATGACGTTGCAGTTTGCAGATGATCTAAAAATCTTTAAATCAGTAACTAATATTTATGACTGCAACTTATTACAGCAAAATCTAAATTCTCTTGTCGTATGGTGTGAAATGAATAAACTTTACTTAAATTTAAATAAATGCAAAATTGTTTATTTATTTATTTATTTATTCATTCATTTACGCCTAAATAGGCTTTTACATATGTAGGTATATAACAGTTATTTGCAAAAATAATATAAACAGAGAGAAAAACAAAAAAAAGAAAGTGTATAGAATTTACATTATGGCGGAATGAAGCGCTCTCAGTATCGCGCCCCTATACTGTGACAGGCCAGAACCAAACACGTCCGCTATGTTTGTATAATTGTTACCTAACCTGTGTATTCTAGGTACTAGCGAGTTGTAGTGAGCATTTGTTTTAGTATTGTCACAGTAAAAAGGCGTCGGCACTCGAGTAGTTCGACTGGGTACATGGAACATTATTAAGGACAATTATATCATTTACTAGATTAAAATCAAAAATACATTATGAATACTCTCTATGTAACACCAAACTAGAAAATGTTGCCTATATTCGTGACTTAGGTGTATTATTCGACTCAAAACTTACTTTATTAACCGTATAAATGCGATAACTTGTAAGTCTCTAAAATTGCTGGGAATTGTTTTAAGGATATCACGCCCATTTCAATCAATTGAAAGTATTAAAATATTATACACATCTCTTGTCCGGAGCCAATTAGAATATTGCTCATCAGTTTGGTCTCCATATTATAATGGGCATATAGACAGTATTGAGCGTGTCCAACGCACATTTCTCAAACACATTAACTACAAGATAAGCATACCAATACAAAACATAGAATACCTATTGAAGAGACTGACATTACTCACCTTATACGATAGAAGAAAAATTTGTGATATAGTTCTTCTTTACAAAATTGTAAATAACACGCTACAGCCCTGACCTTGTAGCGTGTATCAATTATAATATTCCGTCAGAATTCCAGTACTTATTATCAGTCAAATGCTGTATTCAGTAGAATATTAAAAACTGGTGATGAATTTGGTGATATGGTTGACATTTTCAATGACAGTCTAGTGAAAATACTTAGAGAGACAATATTATTTCATTACTAACTGCTGTTAACATATACATGTAATAATGTGTAATATATATTTTTTATACACATTACTGCTCCGTATTTTATATTTTTAATTTGAATTTTTACACTCATATTTTAATGCTTATATTATGTTTTAAATTCATATTTTTAATTTTTATACTTATACCTGATACTTTCACTGCTTATACCTTTTATGGCTTTTTATACATGTACTTTATATTCATATATTTTCTATTTTACTGCTTATTAACGATATTGTTTAATGTATATACTTTCCGATTTTATGTATTATTTTTTATGTAAAAGCCTGTAATGGGCGTAAAAAAGTAAATAAATAAAAATGTTCTACAATATAATGATTATTGGAAGTCATTATCTAATTTTTTTGTTCTACAATCGTAATTATTCCAGAAGTTTTTAAGTACCATATTATTGTTTTCTTCTATGTAATTTATGTTATTGTACTGTTTTATTTTGTTATGTATTCTGTTACCGATCTACCGACTAAACTCCGAAATCATGCTGATTGGCAGAGGCGAAGAGCAATGCAAGATAACGTGCCAGAATGGGCTCTAAAACAGGTGAACAGTTTTAAATACCTCGGTGCAATAACATCGCCACGTCTTTCGCGGTCATCCTCTCTTTCTGGTGCCGTCAACACTCGCGACATACATTTTTCTTACCATTCTTTCTTCGTTTAATCGCTCAACATGCCCAAACCATCTAAGCGACCCTTTTTCCATTCTGTCGACTATCCTAAGATCAGCTTTATATTCTTTCCTAACATCTTCATTCTTTATTCTAACATAAATAAATTTGTCACACATAGAAAAACAACGGAAGGAAAAGAAACAAAATGTAGGGAAAAGAATCAACATGTAAGCACTTCGAAAAAAGCACTTCGAACAATTGAAAATCAAGGTAAAAATATAAATTAGTATAACGAAATATTGAAAATGCTAATAGCTAAAATATGTAAGTACAGATATTTAAAAAAAATATTGAAAAAAAAATATAAAAAACAAAAAATAAAACATGTGAATTATCCTATAAAAAATAAGTAACATCGACCAAAGAAAATGGAGACACTCAATTATTGAAAACCGAAATAAGTGTAATTTTCACCGATGTATACAAATTGTTTATTACAAAGTATTTTTTCTGTTATAATTAAGTAAAAATAAAACTTTCACTATTTCGTCTCGTAATACACACAGAATTCAACTGCGGGAATGACAAATCATTTTTTTCGTTTATGTGTTAAAATATTGCCATAGAACGGGGTTCCAGGATGACAGGTTATTAATATACCTCTCTGTGCAACCCCCTCCCTACACTACCATTTCCATATTCTCCCACCAAATTCTATGTTCCTTTCTAAGGGAAAAATACGTGTGCTAAAAAAACAAAGATTTCATATTATGGGATATCGAAATAGAAAAAAGGGAATGTTAAAAAACAAAAAGTAACGCATGTCTTAATGATTATTTTTACCCGTAACGGAGTAAAATGGAAATAGAATATACTTAACACTCACTAAAAGTCATAATATTAAACCGACCAACGTACCAAATACTACATATTATCATGTAGTCTCAATATTTTTCGGTGTAAAATAGTGTATTTTTTTAAATTTCGTAGTGACAATAAAAAAAGCAATAAATTACTCAGATACTCAGTGAGAAAATTAAAGTTTTTTTTTTTTTTAATATTTTGTATACATTTATTTTTGTTATGTATGTATAAACTTTTTCCATATATGTGTATAAGAAACGTATACGTATATGAGGAGTATGACAAACAACGAAATACTTAGGCAGGAGGCCCGTGTTAAGGCATAATAAATCAATTCTCCTATATGCAAGGCATGTGGCGCATCTAAAGAAGCGAGGCCCAGTGCAAGATTATAAGGGGCTTCCTTATGTACGAGTATGTATTGTATATCATAGTTTTTTCTATTAAATAATCACAGAATAAATCATTCGTATCCTATCATACTAAAAAAATAAAAGGGTGTTTTTAAGCATTTGTATTACTCGCAACTAAAACATGTGTTTACTTCGTCGCAAAGTAATGATAGTCTGGTCCCCAACCCGGACAATGGGTACCTACATTAACTACTATCTACTGTATAAACCGATAGAATATTTATTGTGTTTTCATGCATTTTTTTAATACACGTGAGAAATGATTTTTATGTGTTAGAATTTCATTACAGGTCGATTTTTTGGTCATGGAACTTCAAGAATATATTATTATACACCGATACATGTCAATGTGTCAATATCACTATCTATGCGAGAAAGAGACAAAGTTATATAACCGCTTCATGCTAGACATTAATGGAACAACGCACTTAAAGTCAGTTGACGCACAGTATTGACTACTAACACTGCGCGTAGTGTGTTATTGCTTTAAAAAAAGTAAATTTCATACAAAGATAATAATTATTATTACTAAATATTTTTTAAAGCTATCCCAATTTTTTCGTAGGCTATCCATTATATTAATAATATAAAATATTATTTTTATACAAATTTTCTTGTGAAACTTCTTGTGAAAAAAACTGAAAATAAACTATACAGATTGTCAAACTTGGTACATCGGACAGACTTTGAGAAAAATAGAGACAGGGATGGAAGAACATTAAATGGCGGACTTCGCATGAAGATCACCGTTTCGACAGTGATAGCGTAAAATTAATACACGAAATAAACTAGAGAGCTTAAAAGTAATTTAGTATACAAACACCTTCTATTAGATCCTCCCTTCTGTGCTTATTGACCTCGCTCTTACACCCACCCGACTCTAATCTCCCCACTCATCAATCCTAAATAGTACGTAGTATTTTAGTCTTTAGTTAAGTATTAGTAGTATTACCGAAAATGATGCATTAGCATTTAAAACGTAATGAAAACGCAATATAATTATTGTAAATAACACATAGTGAAAGCAAAAAATGTTATAGATTTTCTATATGGGGTGTACCAGAGCTAGCAGCTTATTATGTCATGGCTGCTTGAACATTTTAGACTCATAACACAGGCAGAAATCTACCGGCCAAGTTTATGCTGCTAGCTCTGATACACTCTGTATAATTTAAAATATTCTGTTCATTTTAACCAAAATTAATTTCCTTCACATACTGGTGTTAGCTAATAAAGGGCGTCGATTGAGTTATTATAATTATTAAGATGTAATTAAATACATTCGAAATCCATAAAATAATTCATTATTAAACAAATTCATAAACCTCTACTATTATATTATAATAATAAAATATATATATACTAGCAACGAATTCGTCAGTGGAGAACTGTATAGCGCTATATACAAAAAAAAATCTGTATAGCTATGGTAGATTTTAGAAAAAACAATCCACATTATCGCTGGGAAATATATCAAAACCCACAAAATCGATATTGAATTTATCTAATGTGGGTGCCAATTCACCGTAATGGCTGCATTGGCGTAGTTACGCCGCTGTGCGCAACATACAAATGTGAAATCTATCATAATAATACTGCGATGTTTGTGCATTTGGAACGGAAACACCTAACTCTAATCGGCTTTAGCAGCCTGTAAGCAGCCTGTATACCATAAATAGGTGACAGTTCAATACTGAACAAACTCCGCCACACTAATCCGATAATTTGTGAATACCGCTAAAAAATGGAACGTAAAAGATAATTCACATCATATAGGGAAAACATCGAAACCTTCCGTACAGAGCCAACAGTAACATGATATATTTGAGAGCGACGGATTAAAACCCTTTTAGACAAGTTAATTGGTTTTTCATTGCACTTTGTACTTTTTTAAAACGATAACATGATAATAAAAATGAAAAGAATAAAATTATTTTTTGACTGCTTACAATAAATTATTTTTCTCTTGAAGATTCAAAATAATTATATCTTGTATCAATTCAATAACTGCCATTATATACCTTTTCTTAAGAGATTTCAAATAACCCAACCTCATAATTAAAATCGGACAAATATAATTATGAATTTAGACAATGCTCCAGTGGTAAAAAATTTTGATATTCATAGCGTATGATAATCATAATTTTGTGATTAGATATAATTATTACATTTTAAAAAGTTGCAACCTTTTATTGCAAATGAAGAGGGCATAGCAACAAAAATACAAAAAATTAGTCTGTAATGCAATAAAGTATTTTCTTTTATTATTTTCAACGTTCTATAGTTTTTCAAAGCCTCTGCAATAAAAAAAACATTTATTCCCTTGACTGAACGCGAACAGAAGTAGATGTGGAAAGTCGTCGAAGAACGCGAATAGAAGAATGTGTCGTAAGCTCACTTTTGTATACTTGACATTCTATCTTGAAGCTCTGTAATTAATAAAATGTAACGTTAAACCAAATACAATATCTTATAGAGCAAAAAATTAACCTACCCATTTTTTGGCTCACATTTTAAAACTTGAAGAAAAACAACGACACTAGTTAAACTAACGCTTAATTAAAACCGCATAATCACAGGTAATCTGAGACTTTGACGTTTGATAAGAATTTCCAAAAAAAAACATATCCATGGAGGAGAAAATAATTATTTTCATTTTATTGAAAGCTTTTTAAGCACATTAGACAAAGAAAAAAATTACTCAAAAGTGTATTTAAATTAATCGATATTCGGTATGGATTATCGTTAAGATGGATCGATACAAAAATATAATTGTTTCTAAATATGAATATTTTAAGCCAGACTTTATTTAATTGTCCTACATTGTGCAATCTCACGTGACGAGGGACATGGTTAGCAACTTTCTGACAAAAAAGGTCATTGTTACTACGAAAAACTTTTCAATATAATAATTAATTTCTCTGACGATGACGCGACAGATCACTTTCAGAAAATATCACATGCCCTGAAGAAAAGGCAACGGTGAAATATAAAGTTATATTAAATATAGATGCATGCATGGAAGTCATGTCACATTTTTTTTCCTTTTAATAGAAGATAGTTTATTATTATTATTAAGATTGCACTATTTTACTCTAGTCTATTAAAACTATAATTAATACACAGTTTTTTTAGCTGTATCTCTTTAAAAAGAGAATAACTCTTGTGCTCTTGGGTTTTTCGAAGTATTCCATTTGATTTCTTTTTTGTTTTTTTGATCCCAGTTATTATTTGTTATATTTTGGGAGGCTATTGAAATTCTTTATTTTCAAATATTTTAATTATGCTGATATTTTTTGGTGTTGCATTTTTTTATTTTAAAATTGTTTAAAAATCTTAAGGATGTGGTTGTTTCAAATTTTGTATAAATATTTTTTTAAATTATTTGTATAATGAATATTTTTTTGTAAATATTTTCTACTTTTGGAACTAGGAATTTCGTGAAGAGTGTTTGTGTTGAGAAAGTTGATTTTGTTAGTAATAGTTTGATGACCGTTCTCTGTATTACTTTCAGGGGTTTCATTATGTTATCTTGTGCCTCTCCCCACCCAATAAGGCCATACTGCAAAAGAGAGAATATGGTAAGAATCATCTCCGACTTACATATTCCCTTATTATTTTTTATAGTATTTTAATAATAACAACAGTTTTTTAACAAGTTTATTTCGCATATTACCAAGCATACTTTACAATAATTGTTAAGGTATACGCAATATACGAAAGAAATATGTATTTTCGAGTAGGTACGTACATAAATATTTTTATTACTGAAGGTATTTTTAATTACATGAGTATGTATCACATCAACATTTTAACTTTTTTCAAATATTACTAACCGCAAAAATAGTACTAAATAGACCCCTGGAAACAGACTCAAACCCCCGACCAATAAACCATTAGGAAAAAATCTCACCACGAGGCAAACAATTACGTAATTTATCTGCTTCATCAAACTTCAACAGAAATTATTGTTTAATAAAATTACCAATTATGTACTGCTGTCAATGTCAATTGTAAAAAATAATTTTTCATCAAACTAGTATTTTTTCACTGTCAATACAATCATATTACAAGTTCAGAATTGTTTATATACGATTTCTTACATTGAAGAAACTAGTTCAGGGACGAAAAATTTGCAAGGAAATGCTGAACAAGCAGCGAGTGTTAGAAGAGAGTTTTGTAAACATGTTAGTGAACATACATACCTATCCGTATGTATGTATAGTACGTTGAATTTTGTAAGCTAGAGAATTAACGCCATCGATTCGGTAGATCGCGAGGTTCCTACGTTCTGAAACTCCCCTTAAAAATACACTTGACGTTGCCAACCCCAATGATGCTGGTCGTTTACAGTTTGTTCAACAAAAATAAATAATTAATTAAGCTTATTTACGTAATCACCTTGGGAAAACTATTTTATCACATATTAAAATCAAAACACTAACAAATATAAAATAGTTTTGATTTTTCTACTGACGCCGAAAACACTTTTATTTATTTATTTTTATTTTATTTTATTTGGGAAACATACAGTACAATTTTAATTTTTTTTGTATAATGTCATAAAAATATTTGTGAATACGACCAGTAAAGTTTCCTCGAAGCTGGTAATAAAAAATAAAAAACTAAATAAAAAACAGTGATAAAGGATATGTGATAAATAATAAATATTTCAAAGATTTAAATTATGATAATGCATAAAATGGGAGGGGTGGGGAGAGGGAGGGAATGGTATTCAATTAAAGAAGTATAAATAAGGTAAATGAGATTACGGAGTTTCATTTTAAATAAACGCAAATTGTCAGTAAAAATGTCTAGATTATTTGTGGAATTTAACATATTGTATTTTGAGGTGCAACGAATTACAAAGCAGTTTTTTAAGTAGTTAATCCTACCAAAGTTTGCGTAAAATAAATTATTTGAACGCGTTGAGTATGTAGGACAACTTAGACCTATTTGCTCTAATAAATAGGGCGAATCAACCAAGTTATTCAAGATTTTATAAAGATAACACAGATCTTGTATGCATCTTCGATATGATAGAGGAGGGATTTTATGGTAACACTCGCTTTCTGTGTATGAGTTGAATTCTAAACGGGAACGGAAATTTAAAATATTGAAAAATTTGTGTTGGATATTTTCAAGTCGCTCACTGTATGTAGAATAATGAGTGTTCCAGACTACTGATCCAAACTCCAGTTGACTACGTACAAATGAAAAATATAAAGAGATTAATGTATACGTTGATTGAAATGGGTTTGAAGTTCTGGCAATGAAACCAAGGAGTCGATATGCTTTAGCAATTACCGATACCGTATGTGGGATGAATGTTAATTTAGAATCTAAGATGACACCGAGATCCCTCACCTGAGTGCAGATGTTGAGTTGCTTATTGTTTAGATGATAATTAAAGGATAAATTTTTTCTTTTTTTGGAGAATGAAATGATATGACATTTATCGATATTTAGGAAAAGTTGGTTATTTTTGCAGTACTTTAAGAGTCTATTAATGTCATCTTGAAGCAATAAACAATCAGTGGGAGACTTTATCTCTTTGTAAATTTTTGCATCATCCGCGAACAAAGATAATTCAGCATGTAGAAAACAATGCTTGATGTCATTGATGTAAATTAAAAATAAAATTGGGCCAAGATGTGATCCTTGGGGTACTCCAGATGGTACTTTTTTAAAGTCAGAGTTAAACCCGCGTACTGCTACTGCCTGGCTTCGGTTATTTATATAGGATGTAAACCACCTGTATAAATCACCATGTATACCCAGGTGTCGCAGTTTCCTCAAAAGTATTTGATGGTTGATTTTATCAAAGGCTTTTGAGAAATCCGTATAGAGTGCATCTACTTGTAATCCTTTATCCGTCGCCTTAAATACAATGTTCGTAAATTCTCAGAGATTAGATTCAATTGATCTGTGTGAAAAAAACCGTGCTGATTAGGGATAATAAGATGGTGCACGCATGGGAATAATTGATCACATATAATCTTTTCCATTAATTTGCTGAGGATTGATAATTTTGAAATTGGTCTGTAATTTTCCACATTCTCTCTGTTACCATTTTTAAATATTGGGGTTATATATGCCTTTTTCCACTTCCTCACAGTCAGCCAATATGATTCAATTATATTAGCTATTTTATAAATGTATGTATTACAGATGTTTTAGAACGTCTCTTCACACTAAACCTGCATCTTTCACTCCAATATTATCGTTAATAAAATTTCACAGCTATCTTACTAAATATATATTTCCTTTTACTGAATCAATATTTGTATTCAATTCAATTTTATGTTATTGAGATTAATGCAGATTTATGCTTTATATGTATTTGGAAATTTATATAATTTAGCTTCTTAACTGCTGACTCTTAGAGATAAGTAAGAAAAATGGGTATGTTTTATTTTGAATTTTGAACGTTTTATTGTATTAACTTATGTAATAATAAATAAAATAAAAATATATTGTAATGTAACATAACGTAACATAACCCACTTAATGTTAAACCCACTTAATAACATAAAATATTATTAAATGATGAAAGCTGTTGTGTGTGTAGTTTTCCTTTAGATAGTTAGTTATCTGATCTACATATTTTTTCTTTTAAAATAAATTATATTTAATTTTACCAACCTAAAAATCAATGAGGTAATTGTTTCGCAATGCGAGCAAAATTCGACACTTTTTCTCATAGCTTCTCTTACATTTCGTATCACATTTTTGTACGAAAAGGTTTCAAATAAAATTGTATTCATCAGGTTCCACATATTTTAAATAAATGTATTATTCTTAAACGACAGTAATTAAATTATTTAATCAATTAATTAACTACACAAATGTCTTTTTTTGTCAATAATATTTCAATTTGAACATTTGTCTTTTAATTAATTTTCTTACAATTTATGTTTTAAAAAATACGGTATTTAAAAAAATATTTTTTTGTTTGTGTATTTTTCAACCCTTTTTACTTCCCTTCAATAAATTATAAGACGGGGTATTATCAATGATTTTCTTCCGGTTTACCGACAAGTCAACTGCCCGAAAAGCGGCTACCCGACACCCAATAGCTGAATATCCGACAGTTGATTATCCAAAAAGCGAACTATCCGACAGCCGATTACCTGACAAGCCAACTGATCCACAGCTGATTGCTCGACAAGCCAACTGATCCACATCTGATTGCCCGACAAGCCAACTGATCCACAGCTGATTGCTCGACAAGCCAACTGATCCACATCTGATTGCCCGACAAGCCAACTGATCCACAACTGATTGCCCGACAAACCAACTGATCCATAGCTGATTGCCCGATAAGTCGACATAAATTATAAATGTAAGTATTTACCATGAGAATACTTTAAATATTTTAATCTGAATTTTATGCATTTCTCAATAATAAAAGTTGAATAATATTACGCAATATACTATCTATAAGGTATTATAAATACTTATATAAGATAATATATACATATATATAAAAGAGTATATATGTAACAAAAGGAACTTCTGGACTCCCTCGCGTTTTCTGTAAATGGTCTCCGTGAGAAGACCAAGGCCGACGTTTCGACACGGTATCACGTGTCATTGTCAAGGCTAAAAGGCCTCAAAAGTTGCGGACTAGCCGTAAGGCCTTATTGGTGGGAGACTTTCATGTCACCCGCGAACCTTATTGGTTCAGCCTTATTGGTGGTTATTCAGCCTTATTGGTGGGAGACTTTCATGTCACCCGCGAACAAGTACGGCTAGTCCGCAACTTTTGAGGCCTTTTAGCCTTGACAATGACACGTGATACCGTGTCGAAAGTCGCCTTGGTTCTTTCTCACGGGACCATTTACAGAAAACGGAGTGGAGTCCAGAATTCCTTTTGGTTACATACAATAACGCTCGCGGAAAGCCTCAAGCAAAACATATATTATAATCTCATAGATATATATATATATATATATCTATATATAATATATATATATCATATATATACGCATATACTTTAAAATTAAAATTGCGTAAACCTAAAATAAATTGAATGTACACCTACCTACGTATGTTTGAAATCGAACACTGTACGCAATACCACGAAGGTAGTCTTTCTAATCACAGATCAAGACGTTATTCAAATTTTCGTAAAAATATACAAATATTCTTATGTCTACGATATGATAGATGGAACGAAAATCATTTCATCTACCATATCTATCAAGATATGGTATTTCAAAACTACAATATCGAAAAATTAAATAAAACGATTTTGACGACAGATGCCTAAAATCGCGCGCAGTGCGCGCGCACACGTGCCGGCTTAAACTTGCTCACTTTATCCTCCAAGAGATCACGCTTTGAAATTATATCATTCATTGGTTTACTAGAAATGCTTATGACATAGAATAACTGTTTTTTTTATTTACCATAGCCAAAAGATATTTGAGCAGATCCACGTCCCTGACCACCCAGCGGTGAGCTTTCCTGGTCCGAAACTCTATGAGATGGCGGTACAGCTTCAGGATGATGGCTCCATAACAGACCACGAACCCCAACTCTCGAAACCAGGGTTCCACCAAACACTGTTCCACCGAAGGCTCGAAGAATCTCACCACCACCTAGGTCAATTAGAAATCTTACAATTAAATAACTATTAAAATAAAATTAATTAATTAACAGGTCTGGATCAGTTTATTATAGCGATCATAGACCACCAAAATATATATAACGTCAGCTTCTTGGTATGCAGCCAAGTCTGGTTCTATTGCGTTTAACTTGTTTAAAAAATTACTATAAAATTGTAAATTATTAAAAAATAGTAAAAAAGGTCATACTAAATATACTTAAAAAGTATAATATAGTGAAGCCTTGTATTAAGATTCTTTTTTCTTGGCTTTAAAGATTTCCTCAGATCATTAAAGATTTCCTGGTCTATAAAATTCCATGCTACGCTTGGTTATCAAAATTCCCCGTTTTCTGTAAGTGATTAACTAAATTACTTTGAAGGTGCATCTATTTAGTGGTTATTTTAAGTATTTACACTCACTTAATATTATTTTAATTTATGGCCTTGATTTTGGGTTTCTTAAACATTTTAAGAAGTGGAGAGAAGATAATTTTTTGTTAACTATTTAATAGCGTTATATTTGGATCATTTGTGTGTTTATTGATTTCAAGTTGTTCAAGTACATTCATTTTAAAACCTTTGGTTTCTATATGTAAAGGTGTTGGCGCATTATATGCGTACGTAATAACACGCCAACATCTGTACATATAATAAATTTAATCAAATCTTATAAATAAGTCGATTATGATGGTATATTCACTGTTTGATAATGGCCTTTATAAACTGAAACAGCTGTCACATTTAAAATAACTCTTATACTGCAGAACTCAATAATAATATTTTTTAAAAGTTAATTAATTTTAAATTTCATTGAAAATAAACATGGAATTCTACAAACTAAACACAAAAACTATTTACTGTGTTATGTTGTAATTTTAATATTAAGAGGAGAGGAGAAGAGTTGTTGAAAGTAATATTATGAGCAATTTAATACTCGAATTCAAATTTCTTTTTATTTCTAAACATTCAACATTTTTCATTTTATTATGCACGCACGACGGGATGGAGGAGATGAATGCCACGTAAATGAAAAGGGTGATTATTATCCACCGTATGCTTCGAAAATTCACAAAAGTTATTATTAGTAAGACAACAATGACGTTCTTTAAGTCTAATTCTGATATTTCAAGAAATTTGACCGATGTATTTACATTGAATTTAATACAAACGCGCCTAAAAGGCGGGTATAATATTATATCGTTAATGTTTTCCATCTCCAATCCAGATAATTTTTTCAGTCATACAATACTGCATATTGTATCACCTATATTATTTTATAGTAAAAGTTTTAGTTGAACATGGCTCGACATATTTTTGTGGATTTCCGTCAAAATTATAGTCACGTTTTGTAAAATTCTCGCATGTCAGGTTTATAGTCGCTCGAGAAAATAGGCCTCGGCGCGGTCCGCACCGCGTTAACTCCACTCCCTCGCCCTGCACAGTCTTGGTACGATACGTAACAAACGGGAAAAAAGTAAAACAACATTATGGTCATTA
>JADDOH010005893.1:0-113691 GCA_016648135.1 Agrypnia vestita
TCCTGCTGGAATCCCCCGAAGTCTTCGCTTCCCGGCGACAAACATATCAGGAAGAAATCCCGCGTCTGATATTAAGGTTTGTATATTATCCCGCGGGGCAGTCAAATTGACTGGTGTATAATGATGAGGATCCCACGTTGCGGCTACATAAGCCGGAGTATTATGATGTTTACTGCTGATTAAAGGGCTGAATGAACTAACTGGGTGACTGGAAAAGACTCTCCCTTGAGCGCGTCAGTCAGAGCCATGTTAGCATCGCCAAAAATAGTTGATGTGATTGATCCCACGGTGTAGTCTTATTGACTAGAGATATTAAATGATGGTAAAACAGCATGATTATTACAGTTGATTGTGAAGTTCCTGATATGTTTCTCGCTGGCCGGGAAGGGAGAACCCCGAAGGTCTCTGTATACAGCAAGTTAGAAAAGGTGGTGAATGATGAGAATGATGATGTTAGTAATGCCATCGTGCTCCTGATTGCGGTCCCGATCATAAAGTTGATTGTTAAACTGCTGACAGATCTCGTTCATTAAAGCGGTCCCGAGCATAAGTATTGATTGTCGAACTGCTACCTGCATCTTATAATTTCTCGTTCATGAGGAACGTCATATCTCGTCCTTGAGTACGGAGTTATTACATTCACATACATTCATAACCAGAGCCCGAGCTCGTCGCACCAAGGGGACTGAAAAGACGTGAGAGGTTCTTCCCCTTAGATGTTAAAGGGGTAACCGCATCAAGACCTTCAGACCATCCTGTAATTCTTGACTTTAAAACCCAGTCACAACCGGGTAGATACAGTTAAGATGGCCCTACCTAGTCCCTGACCTAAGGTGTCTCCCCAATCTAATCAGACTCCATAGCCGAGAACGCGCGCTCCGACATTCGACCCTGTCTTGCCACGCGAGTAGATCCAACTTCATCTTTGTCCACAATCGAAATTCAGCCTCCCAAGATCACGGGGCGTGAAAGACGTACGACTCCTCGCCTCCCGACCATGAAGAGACGAACTTCCCCATTCGGTTCTCGTTCATAATCCCATTTATAATCCCCGCGTGCCTAACCTTAAGAGTCTAGCGCCGGTAATAAGATCTCATTATGCTACGTTGGAAGTTAATATTGCACAACCGGGCGAAATACCTATTTTCCGCGAACCTATTCAATTTGTAAAACGCAATAATATGTATTTATATATGTTAGTAAAACGTTTGAAATGCAGAATGCACGTATGATGACCTCGCTTCTATCCTAAAGATAATTAAGGTATAATCCCGACGTTACGTCCCGACATCAGTACTAATTTGTTTCCGCGTCCGTTACCGTCGAACTCTGAACCCACGTAATGAAATGAATAGTGACCATGATACAATGACAAATTATATAGCACGAACATTCCATTTGATACACATAAGAAAACATCAGGAATAAATAATATCAAAGGTTCTTATCTTAGTTCTGTAGTTGGTCTGCTTCTGAGATGGCATCCTGATCCGAAGTAATATAACTCTCCAAAATTGAGCAATTACCAGCGCCTGTGTAGCCCTTCATTTCCCTTGTATATATATTTTAATATCAGCGCCTGTAAAACTGTATTAGATCCTAGAAACAAGAAAACTATTCCCTCTACGCCGAGCACATACAGAACATAACCCCTTCAATCTAGTTCATCCACGGTTATGCAAAAAGGCGAAAGAATAGTAATGGTAAAAGGTCCTTAACTGACAGAAGTTGAAGTTCTCTGCAAACTGCCCATATCTTCTAGTGGCGCCTGTGTATCCCAATAACAACTTTCCAGTCATGTATTTAACATAACGTCCTCCTTGTGTGTATGTGTGCTGCAGTATCTGTCATCCAGTTAGTGATTCCCAAAATAGTGTTTTCCTTGTATATATATATATATTTCAATATCAGCACCTGTAAAGCTGTATTAGATCCTAGAAACAAGAAAACTAATCCCTCTACGCCGAGCACATACAGGACATAAACCCCTTAAAACTAGTTCATCTACGCCGTACAATGATATCACATGCAGACACAAACGATATAATTACAAGTATGCTTGCGTCCCGCCGACTGGACGCCTGTGTTTCCCAATAACAACTTTCCAGTCATGTATTTAACATAACGTCCTCCTTGTGTGTATGTGTGCTTCAATATCTTCCATCCAATTAATGGTTCCCAAAATAGTGTTTTCCTTGTATATATATTTCAATATCAGCACCTGTAAACCTGTATAGAATCCTAGATACGAGAAGACTATTCCCACTACGCCAAGCACATACAGGACATAAACCCCTTAAAACTAGTTCATCTACGCCGTATAGTGATATCACTATCACATGCAGACACAAACGATATAATTACAAATATGCTTGCGTTCTCCCCCACATTGGTGGAAATATTCGCATTCGTATTCACCGAATAGTAGGCCTGATATTCGTATTCATGAAGGTAGTATTCGTTGCATCAAGGTTATTATATTTACAAGTATGTTCAAGGTCCCCCACCTTGGTGGAAATATTCGCATTCGTATTCACCGAATAGTAGGCCTGATATTCGTATTCGTGGAAGTAGTATTCGTTGCATCAAGGTTATTATATTTACAAGTATGTTCGAGTTCCCCCACCTTGGTGGAAATATTCGCATTCGTATTCACCGAATAGTAAGCCTGATATTCGTATTCGTGAAGATAGTATTCGTTGCATCACTCTCAATAATAAAATCATATAGATAAATAATTACGGTAACTCATAAAAATACGATATTACTTATATTAAACGAACAAAACAAAACAATCTGTCATATTAGTAAATAACGTGATCACGGAAGACCGAAGGCTAACTACCCCTGAACAGACCGCGAACTGCCCACAATAATGGAAAATGTTGTAGAAAACATTTCAAATATCTAATATTGAATGAATAAAAACAATGTCATATGAATAACCATCGCAATTAAGGAATATATACAATTCGAAACACGTCTTTATAAGGACTTGATAGGAACAAATCGTGTTTTCAACGATTGCCTAATGATACGCAATACAAACATGTAACGAGTTCAAATAAACCACACATTCATGCTTCAATAAAATAAATATAAAATCCAGATGCATTTTTAAAATATATTGTTTGTAGGAAATTCCTCGTACGATTTGAACCTATATCACGCCTACAATCGTGATATCAAAACACATAATTAAATTCTCGTACTAGTTGAAACAAGTTCAGACAGCATTCGCGACATTGGCTACGCACAGCTCCTTCGCATACAGGCCGATAGTAAAATAATTAACCGCAATAGAAAACATAAATGTGTTCCCCAGCTGAAGACCGGCCGTATCTAAATTAACTATCTCTATACAACATGTACAATTCGAAATACGTTTTATAAGAATTTGTTAGGAACAAATTGTGTTTAGAACGGTTGCCCAATGACGCAATAAAAACATGTAACGAGTTCAAATAAACCACACAATCATGTTTTAATAAAACAAATATAAAATCCAGATGCATTTTTAAAATATATTGTTTGTAGGAAATTCCTCGTACGATTTGAACCTATATCACGCCTACAATCGTGATATCAAAACACATAATTAAATTTTCGTACTAGTTGAAACAAGTTCAGACAGCATTCGCGACATTGGCTACGCACAGTTCCTTCGCATACAGGCCGATAGTAAAATAATTAACCGCAATAGAAAACATAAATGTGTTCCCCAGCTGAAGACCGGCCGTATCTAAATTAACTATCTCTATACAACATGTACAATTCGAAATACGTTTTATAAGAATTTGTTAGGAACAAATTGTGTTTAGAACGATTGCCCAATGACGCAATAAAAACATGTAACGAGTTCAAATAAACCACACAATCATGTTTTAATAAAACAAATATAAAATCCAGATGCATTTTTAAAATATATTATTTGTAAGAAACTCCTCGCACGATCTACACAAATCATATAGAAATCCGTGTATTCAATCGCCAGTATAGATAACAAAGCATTCGTTAGCATAAGAATACATCCGCCCTGAAGAACCTCTCGCACATTCCGAACCTCGCGACATTGAATATACATAATTATACTGAATTTTAAAACCCACGAACAAACACGAAACACCCTTCGTCAGTAAAGTATTCCATTTTAAAGCCTTTATATCTTTGGTAATATATGAATATCAAATTTAAATGATTTTTCATATGAACAGCGACAGAATTACATATTTCATCAGCGTTATGCAATAATTCCCCCGCTGGAATTATCACCGTAGCAACAGTACGATTTCTTGTACATTAAATCCGAAGCGCGTATAGTAATAATTATCACTAGGCCCAAAATACGTAACAAAACAATCCACAACATGTATCAATAATTGTTACGATCCAGAAAGTTCTAAATTGAATACACGAAAAAGGCAATAGAAATAAATAATATTGAAAATGCTTAGCTGTTCACTGTTCCAATTCTCTTTGAATTATTATCAACCTCTGGCTTTTTCCTCGATCCAGCCAAATTATCTTCCTTACTGACTCTCCTCGACAAAGCCTCCGCCGACCTTCAAGCTGAAAACTCAAGTGCCCTCTCTAATTTGTAACGCCTAACAATAGTCCCTATCTCGCGCCATCTTTGATTCCAACTCGCGTGTAAAAGTCAAAGTCTAACTCTAAGGACGCGTTTCATTGGCCAGTTCGTTACGCGGACAACCGCTTTTGATAGGCTCGCTTCGCCAAACTAAAAGAACATAAAGCCTGCTTTACACGCCCGCGTGCAGAAATAATAAAGCTCGTCCGCACTTACCTATCCGGCAAATATTTAATTATAGAGTATTTAACGGTTTGTGAAGCTTCTCTTTATTATAAACTTTAGCAGATAGATATTTTCGTATAATTTTTCAGCAATGTCTATTTGAATAGGCCAATATCGTTACAGGTGGACTTGGTAAGGAAAAAACTAAATAATCAAAAGTTTATTTATGAAATGTACGATATTGTCGTAAAACATATCCAAGTTATTTTCACAAATTTTAAAATTATTTATGGCACGATTTATAGCGGCATTAGTTTTATAATTATTTATGTAGAAGAGAGATGTGTACCTTAAACAAGAAACGGGAGTATTGAAACTTATCGCAGAGAGTAATTCAGAGCATTGTGTTGTGTTATTGTAAGGATGTTGATATTTTCAGTGTTTTACATGAAAAAAAGCTTTTACTCATTTCAATGATGGTAAAATTAGTTTGTTGTACTTTTTTTAAATATTGAATGTTTCAAGTGATATTTTGAAAATATGATATCATGACACGACATATAAACGATTACAGGTTTAACGGGCTCAGTAAGCCGGTGCACGGTTACGCAAGGGTTAAACAAGCAACTCAAGAATCAAGAATCAGGAATCAAGAATCGCACTTGAAACACTTTTACAATTCAGCAATGCGCTCATAAACCTTCCCCGAGCAAATGAAAGAAAAAATCATAAAAATGAGTGTCAGCTCGAGAGATAGGGGACGGTAGAGCGGGGATATCTCTACACCGCGCAGTCCACTGCACCCCGTCATTCATCCGGAGCCGGGGCTTGAGGAGGCATTTGTTAGTCGCGCCACATTTGTCATTTTATTTCTCGTTAAGCACCGCCCGTAATGCCCGTTCCCCGAGATATATGCCGGACTGCGCCGCGGGGGGGACAGCGAGGGCGCGGGCGGTCCGCCGGTCGAGAGATATTCTATTCGCAACATTTCCTAACATCATTTCGAGAGCACGGGAGGGCACGGAATACCGGATACTTTATTCTTCGACAATATCTTTACGGCACGCTGATATGGAAAAAACAAACTTTTGATCAACATTTTCGGAAGTAAGCCCACCATTTTTATTTTTAATATTATAATAATTAGAGAAAATACGAAAATCACGACATGAGTTATAACAAACTAGACACACTTAATTACTGCAATCAAGTAACATACGGTAACGGTAAATAGGATATATGTATAACAATCAAATAACATACGGTAATGGTAATCAAGGTAATTATCCTAGAATATATTATATTTATTTTTTATTTATCCATAAAATCCTTGTTGTACAATTTATTGTATACATGAATATGTGGATCATAATAATGTATATCATTTTATTTACAATATTACTTATCTAAATACACATATTTTAATTATGTTTTGTGGATTGATACTACTCAACTAGGCGTAGCCTGTGCTAGAGTAGCTAATTGTATACGTGTTATTTGTTATAGTCTGTCAACACTAATGTAGGACAAGTTTGTAGAAGTTATCTAATTAATATATTGGTGGGTGGAAGAAAATATATATATATATATAATTTTCGTGAAACAAAGTGTGTAGTATATGTAGAAAGAATATAAATCTAGTAAAAAACAGAGTAAGAAGAAGTATGGAAGTGGTGTTAACTTAGGATTGTTCGGGAAGTTTATTATTTATTTGATGTAGAAAGGAAGTATATATTATTTTTGTTATTTACATAATAAGTTTTTATTGTCAGTTAAGAATTTTTTTATGTACTATAAATAAATACCTTATCAATTTCTTTTCTGCCTTTTAATTGTAGCCAGTTTGTGATTTTTAATATGATTTTTGATTTCGGATATGTTTTAATAAGTGTAATTTCTTTTTTTATGTTGTTATATAATTTAGGTGCTAAATATGCATAATTGCTTTGTCCGTGTGCTGCCTTCGGTATCGGTATTTCGTCTAGGTCGAGTGTTCTCTGTCTATTATTATGATGAGTGTTCCTGACGGAAACGCGCAAAAATAGGGGGTGATTCCAACGCCCTACGGTCAGGTCAACCTGATGTAACCGATATCGAAGATTCTCAGACGCTTTCGTCTGAGAATCTGCGATATCGTATAAAAATTCGCTGAGAATCTCAGAGCGGTCCAAAGGTTGAAGCAGGAGTCGAGTAGAGAAGAAGAGAAAGTCGCAAGTAGGTAGATCTGGAGATGAACGCAGGAGCAGAACTGAATTCTGGGTTCCTTTGTCACGTTTTTATTCAATAAAATTTTCAGGGCCCGCACGCCCAGACGCATTTTCAATGACCAGTCAGAGGTCGGCATTTTCAGAACCGACGACACCGACCTCTGTCTGACGGTGGGATCACTACAGCAGTGGTCCCGCATTCAAAATACCAATAAACCATGTAACCAAACATTCTACTGTAGCTATTTCGTACTATTTTTACACATCTTTATTTTATCTTTATTTTATTTCATTAACAAATGTCTCTCAGGTTCATCCTTCATGGAGATAATCGGTAAAAAGGGGGCCAGGCTCGCCAAGCTGGGTGCAATAATTTCGTATATTTGGTCTCTCTGGCGAGCCTGGCTGGCTATACAAATTCAAAATATTTTCTACATAAAATCATGTAAAGCCATATACAAGTGATTACAAAAATAAACTTTTAAAAAACATACATCCAAAAAATTACAATAAATAACTACGGTTATTTTCAATAAAAAAATGCGTCGAGCGCACTAGGCATACCCAAAGGGTTTTATTTATTCTTGCCCATCAGCGCGCTCGCGCTCACAATTCATGTGATTTAAAATGTTATTAATAATTCTATGTACATATCAAAATAAAAATCAAAATATAAAAAAATCACTTTTTCTTCTAAAAATGTTTATCAGGGCCAACGTAAGGAGATTGGCAAAAAAGGCCCGATTTTTCTTGTCCGACACAGATGAGATTTATGGTTAAGGGTAGATGTGTGAACATTGTTTTTAATGTATGAAATGATAGTTGATTTGACAAAAAGTTGTCTTATGTGAGTTCTCTGAGTCTTATGTGAACAATGTTCACAAGCATAATTAAACACAAAATTATTGCATTTTCATCTTTAATTATGCTTAACATATTTATTTTAATTTTAACATTAATTTTTTTTAAGTATTTATTCACTTTGTTCTGATTAGTTTAATTTTTAGTCCTATAAGGGAGTTTGTTCAGTAGATTCAAAATTAAAATAAATCACTTTGTTTTCACCACTTTATTAGATTAAACAATCTACATGTTTCGAGAACAATGTTTCCTGCTTCAGGATTATTCGTGTACTAAAAATTTTAAAAAGTTAAACCAAGCAAATGTGTTACATTGTTCTCAAAACATGTAGATTGTTTAATCTAATAAAGTGATGAAAACAAAGAGATTTGTGTTTTATTTTAATAATAATGTCACCACAAAGTTCAAGCCTTCATATAGAAGAAAAAATATTCTTCGAACAGTTAAGATTCAGAATGTTTTGTGTCTTTTGTTCTGTCGCCATAAAAACTTTTTTTTTCTTATTACTGAAATATTATTTGTCTGTTGCCGAGTTTTATAACTCTTCTTCTTCTTCTTCTTCTTCTTCAGCCTTCATCTCTCCACTGCTGGATACAGGCCTCTTCCACACCCTTCCATCTTTCCTTATTGTTTGCTAGTTGTAGCCATCTCTTTCCCCCCGCAGCGGCTATATCGTCGGCCCATCTCATTTGAAGTCTTCCGATGCCTCTTTTATTCTCCCAAGGTCTTCATTTCAGAACACTGGGAGGCCATCTTGTATCATCCTGTCTTGCAACGTGTCCTGCCTATTGCCATTTTAACTTCGCTACACGATCCATGATATCCACTACTCTAGTTCTGCGTCTAATTTCGTAATTTCTAATTCTATCTCTTAAGCTTACTCCAAGCATGGATCTCTCCATGGATCGTTGCGTGCAATTGAGCTTTTCTACACTTTTCTTTGTAAGGGCCATTGTCTCCACTCCATGCGTCATCACTGGCAGTATGCATGATTCAAAATCTTTCCTTTTTAGGCTAATTGGGTTCTCTTTGTTCTCGAAGATATGTTTGAATTTTCCAAAAGCAGCCCAGCTCATTCTTTTTTTCCTTCGTTTTATAATTATGACTAAAATATATGATGGAGAAACAAAAATACACAATTTCGTGAATCGTTAATTGTGAATCAGTTTTAAAAGTAAATTAATTTCGACCCAAACAACATGCGGATGAGCTTTTAGAACCGTACGTATACAATACCAAATTAATGTTAGAATGTACTGTTTATTTTCTAACAGACGTTTACTGGTATTTCAGCATATTTTGGTATTTTTCAAAAAATTCAATATTTCAATAATCCTACCAGAATATTCTTGCGTTTTTTCCTCATCAGCCTGGCATTATAGTTGAAAAGGCTATATTTTAGATATTGTGGATTGTGATATATTATCATTTTTTGTTTAACTTTTACAATTAAAATGGCGGAAGAGTTACTGCTCAGTTAAATTTTAAATCCTCTTTACAATAACAACCTTAATGTACTTATGAAAGATTTATCATATTTTACAAACACAAAATAAAACAAATATTTAAAATGTACTTTGTAAATCCTTGTATCTTGTATGTTGTAATATTGTATGTTGTAAATCCTTGTATCTTGTATGTTTACAGTCCCTACTCTCCATACCATTTTGCCACAACAAGACAACATCTCCTTAATTTTTCTCAAGACTCCAATATGCTCAAATAACATTTATTTGTAAAATAATTATTTATATTCTTTTCTTTTTTTTTCTTGTAAACTTTTCCCGTCTCAACACAGATTTTTTTAGCGAAACCGACATGGTATAATAAATATTACATGTGTTGTTGCGTAGATATAAATAAAATTAAACTAAATTTTCATCGATCAAGTTATTTACCTCATTTAATGATCTTGACAGATCAAGTTTACACTTCTAGTCGATAAAAATCATACATATTTTTTACACCTATCAACTATCCTGTTGTCTCTGGTTGCAAACATTTTTTCTCTTCGCATTAGATCAATTTAATCATTTAAAATATTTATCGGGTGAATAACTCACTTTTTCAAAACACATTCCAGTTTTTTCCCTGAGAATACTAGATTTTTACAACCCAAACCCCAAAGAATCCTTCCTCGGCCATTCCGCAAATTATTGATTAGTCAGGTCCGACCGCAGGCTGGGAATAGGAAATAATGCGAGTCATGTTTTATACATAATTCCGTGCAATTCTGTTCTATACAAGCAAGAAAACTTTTCATGTTTTCTTAGACAGTATAATTCCAATTTGATCCATTTTTAACTAAACTCGTCAGCGATGATTCTATCGGCCGCCTGTTTTCGTCTTCGCCGGTATAAACTTTTCATCTTAAACCGTTCTACCGGCAGATCCGTCATTTCGGAAAATTCACTCACAATATGCCGTCGGATCCGTTTTTACATCTCTTACTTTATTACATTATTTATTACATTACTTTATTCATTACATTGCCAAAATCTTCATCCAACAAAAACTCAGATCCGTCACAAAATCTGTGAAAACACACGTGGTTGTAAGCGCCACACAGCATCTTGTGTCAAATATTATATATTTGTAAAAAAATTAGAAAAATATGGTATACAAGATAAAGTATTATTATGGTTTAGAAACTATTTGAATGACAAATATCAAATAACTAAAGTAAATGATCAAACGTCAGATCCAAAAGAAAATGAGCTTGGTGTACCACAGGGGTCTGTTTTGGGGCCATTATTTTTTATCATATACATAAATGACATTACATCAGTACCAAATAAATGTAAAATAAGATTATTTGCAGACGACACTTTAATATGCACAGAGGATAGTGACCTGGAAACAGCGATCTACAACATAAGTAAAGAACTGGAGGAAATATCAAAATGGCTCCAATTCAACAAACTTAAATTAAATGTTTCAAAAACAAAATGTATGATAATTGGAGGCAAAAAAAGAACAACTAAATATAATGTGAAACTAGAAAATGAGATATTAGAAAACTTAGATAGTATAATAAACCTAGGTGTAATTATAGATTCAAAACTAACATTTACAAAAAATAATGAATTTGTTGTGAAGAAAATCGCAAAAAAAGTGTCCTCACTTGGAAGAATAAGAAGATATATAAATAAAAATTCAAGTTTATTAATATACAATACTATGATTCTCCCGCACAAAGATTATTGTTCCAGTATATTATTTATAAGCAACGAAGGAATGCTAAAGAAACTACAAATAGTACAAAACGGAGTGATGCGCATAATACTGAAGTGTAATAGGAGAACTAAAATAACAAAAATGTTGAATGCCCTAGGACAGGTGGGACAAAAATCCTCAAATATTATTTATTGATTGTGTGGCGTGCCCAAGCAGTAAAAAAATGTAACGAAATAGAAAAATTGTTTTTTTCTGAATTTTATTTACAAGCTTAAAAATTACAATATAATTTCTTAAAAATAAAGTCGTAATCAATAAACATACACATAAGTTATTTATCAATGAGATTTTTTCTGTTGTGCATTCGATGACAAATTCTTAATATCTGGTTCATATTTCGTCACTTTTAGTAATACACACGATCAACTAGATTCATCAGTCATTATTTTCCTTGAATTATATTTTATGAAATTCATTTCTGAAAATAATGACTACCAAGCAATGAAGAAGAGAAAACTGATAATATTGTTCTCGCCAGTTTCTTTAAATCGCTAAAGATTTCTAGAATGGCGTTCCAATATCTCACTATTTCTTCTTCTGCATATTCATTAATTATGTTCGCTTATCGATCGCTTTCAATTATTTCCAAATTCAATTGTTTAAAAATTTTAAAAAATATTTTTGAACTTGGAAATCGTTCGCGTGCCTTCAAAATTCTCAAACGTGCCATCTCTGGCACGTGTGCCCTAGGTTCGCCACACCTGCCCTAGGACTGGAAACCGTAAATTAAAGAATAATATATAATGTAATGGTGCAAATATTTAAAATTAAACATGGATTAGTACCCAAATACTTTGATGACAGGATGAAGATGAATAAGGATTTTCATTCCTACAATACAAGAGGAAGCGACAACATAAGACTACCAAAGAAAAAGAGAAACACCTCACAAAATTGTATGATGTATAAAGGTATAAAAATCTTCGATAGCCTGCCAAAGGAAATTCAAGACATGGAGAATATAAGGAGGTTTAAACTGGAGTGCAAAAAATTTATTATAAAAACTTTTAAATGATTAGATGGAATGCAATATATCTAAGTGAAATCATATATTAGCCCACACATTATGTAATGTTATAACATTATGTGTGGAACTAAATAATTAAGATAAATAAATAAATAAAATATTTCGATATCATTGACCTCGGAAACCGTGCGTTTTGCAGTGTATTTAAGATACTTAATGTTTTTTCTTGTCAATCGGTATACATTTTTAAAGGTTCAATGAATTTTTAAGATGGTCTATCTCCTACTGGGAGCTATCTGGTGGCTATTCTATCTCAATATCTGTCCCATTATATTGTTGTATTATATTTTATGTCGTCACGTTTTGGCAATACCATTCCAACCGCATAGATATTTTGCAGGTTGACGCGTATGCATATTCAACTCTGAGATTAAAAATGTAATCGGCAAAGAAATCGCCAGAATAATAAAATATAAATCCATATAGATAAATATCGTGTCCTAGTGTTTCATAATAACTAATAGCATCGTATGTTTTGTTGCAGGAATCAAAAAAGTTCCATTCTCGTTACAGGCTAATTTATCCATCAATCTGTTAATAGGCAATTTAATTAGGGATTTGAAATCCTTTTCACATGCCGCAGGATCAAGGAGACACGGGTCTTGACTCTATTTCAAATATCAAGATGCGCAGCGTGGAATTGGTGCCGAACAAGTAACGGATGGATGACGTGGAGAGGCGATATTCAGGTCTCCAAAATTTCGAGAGAATGAAGTATGCGTCGCCAATGTGCCGTGCCAATAATCGAAGCCACGCCTGTCTCCCGGGCTGACCGGGGGGGTAAGCGACGGATTCCCAATATAGTGTCTAGAGAAACAAAGGGGACCGAAAGGCCAGCATCCGACAATGTTTATTTAATATAGTCGCTATTATCAGAAAGAACATCAATCAAATCATACAACAATCAAAAAGAACAACTTGTTATTAAATAAATAAAAATTAAATAATCCGATACAATCAGGATTTGAATAGCGTGACATTTTAAAATATCGTTTCATTCGAACGATATACCTATAGCAAAATAATTTTTTGCTCACTTTTTCGCTCTCCAGATTAAACTGAAATATGCAGTCAATTTAAAAATTGAAAAGAATATTTATTTCCTACCCGTCCTCCCACAAAGTTTTTCATCGGCAGCGCGAGCAGCCGCGGTGCGGGGAGCGCGCCCGAGCAGGGCCCACATAACGGAATACTTCTCAAAACATACACACGGCTCCTCATACATTTATTAGTAGATGGAAGATTAAACGGGGAATAGTTGCAGGACCGGGGAGTTTTAATACCACCTGGAGAGAAGTTGGCCAAACCAAAAGTAATTCAGTTTTATCGGTATCACTGTCTGCAGAGAGGCACTTCTTTCCGAGGGTTCCAAAATAAATATTTAAGCGAGTGTTCATTCCGCCGTAGAAGCTTTTGTTACGCCCTCTAGCAAACTACCTGAATTCTTCGCCGTAGGCATCTTCAAGGTTATTCGGCTTTTTTGTAGATTGAATTTGCCTAATGTTCAAACAAAAAAAAAATATATATATATATATATATATATATATGTTTCAATTGTATTTTATATGATTACTACCCCGCTTTATCCGGGAATTTTGTTTATATTAACTTCGTTTTTCTTCGTATTAAAGAAAAAAGTCGAAATATACGAATATCAAGTCATCGCGAGCAAATCATTTAAATCGAGTCTCAACCCATTCAAATAAATTTTCTTCACGTGTTCCTTAAAAATATTATGTTTTCTAAATTAATTTTCTCGTCAAAAATATGGAGGAAAAACGGCAGTTGATTAGATATTTTTAAGCTTCATTAGTCATAATAGGAATGACGATGCATGCTGATAATATTTGCGTTGACCTAGGAACACCAGACGGAATTATTTGCTGCTTCAGATAGAAAAACTTTCCGGTTTATAATTAAAATTATTAAGCAAGTCAAATACTTTAACTACGAAGGAAGCAAAAGATTTTTTAATTAATCGAAATAAAATAGGTGTTGACGTCTGATATCGTAGAAATTTAACTTCTAACCTTTCTCCACCGTATTCCGAAAGCCGATTATCTGATTAGTATTATTTGGTAATATGTAAAGTTAAACCGATTATCTGATTAGTATTATTTTGTGATATAGGTAAAGTTGTAAAAACTGGCAAGAACAACACACTCAAAAGCCGCGAAAATAAATGTACATGAATAGGCGTGCATGCTGAGAACGCAATAAGAAATAATATCTGCCTCGCTTGCACGCGTTATATCTAAGAGTGTAACATAGTTAAAGAAAAGAAGAATTGTTATTAATAATTTGCGCAACTTATTTTAAATTCGGATGAATTATTTAAACTCCGAACACCAATCAGAGCGCGCGTTGTTTACACACGAAGACTAAGACAATGTGAGTTTATTAGATTTCTTTTAATTTTCTTGTGGATGATATTTTCGCTTATCAATACCGCTCCAATTGACTTTCCGCAGTGCGAATACTGATAATTTGAATTTATTCGGTTTTTCAACTCTAATTTAACGAAACTGAATACAAAAAAAAATTGTGCGAGTATTATATTTTTGTCAGCCTTTCCCATTTGAGCTAAATTAAATTTCTACTTATTTCGTAGAATTTTTGGATATTTTAACTAAATTTAAAGTATTTTCAATTAACTTTAATTAAAGGTTAGTGGCCTGATAATGATGGTATTTTACGCATGCACCTTAATGAATGTTAGTGTTAATATTTACCTGGAGAAATTAGTCGCGAACTGGTTGTAAATAAACACCTTGTGGTGGAACGGTCTGGCGAGTCCCTTGTTGGCCAGGCGGATGAGGTCCGTCTTGTTGCTCGGGAAGCGGACCCTCTCGTCCAGCTCGTACGTGGGCACCACGTAGGCGCACAGCCCGCGGCACTTGGCGCGGCGAAGAAAAGCGTCCAACGACTCGGTCAGCCCCCCGCTGGGAATAATGTCGACGTCGGTCAAGAACACGAACGAACTTTGGCAATTTCTCCGCGCCAAATTCCTCAGATGGTTTTGAGGGTACGGATGCTTGAGTCGCCATTTCGACGTCTCCGGAAGACGGTATTTTAAAAGGCGATTGAGGGTAGCTTCCGGCTTCGCGCAATCGAACACTTTCGGATCGGGATTGGACGAAGTAGCGAAGGAGAAGCGCGCCGGCTTCGCCGACGGGACGGCCAGATGGAAGGACACCCTCGCCTTTACCGCGGGGTAGCATTTCCTCAGGTAGCCTATGTACACCTTCAAGATGGCCAGCTCTTCCCCCGCCGCGTACACCGCCGCCGAAATAGGACCGGTCCACCTGTGCGCCACCTGGGCCATGGACGCCAGGCGCTCCAAGGAACTCTGCGTGGCGAGGCACACCTTGAACTGTTCCGAAAGCGTCGCGAACTGTTCTCCTACGACAGAAAAGTCGAACATCTTGTAGCTACGCGTGGAATCCCACCTTCCGAGACCCAGGTTGACATCCGCGAACACGTTGTCCTCCGATTGGTTCACGAGGCGCTGGTCGTAGAGCTCGCCGCACAGCGGGGAGGGGGGGGCGGTGGGAGGGGGGGGGTGCCGCGGCGGGAGGGGGGCCAGCTGGGAGGTCCCGCGGGAGCACTCGCTGTGGAGGAGGCGGACCGTCAGCAGGATATTGGACACTGTTAATACTAGGACACTTGCCAGGCTCAAGTTCCATATACGACACCAGCTGACCTGTAAAAAAAAACATATTTTAAAATTATTTTGGAATCTCGGTACATCAAAATAACGCGGTATAGGATAGGTGCGGTAAAAATATTAAGTAAATAGCCTTAGAAAAAGTTATTCGTGACTCGGGAATTGAGAGAAGAACAACAATATTTGACAATTCTGCGCAACTATTGGCCTACGCTGATGATATCAACAAGATTGCGAAATCTGCCAAAAACACGCGTCTAATAGTAAATCAGCGGGAGACCAAATACGCGGCCATAGGGTGCACCCGACAAACCCCGACTCTCTCGTGTGGAAATCAATATTTTGAAACGGTACCGAGATTTATATACTTAGGCTTCCTGATAATACAACATCCTACAGAGAAAATCCAGAAGCGCGTAGTGAATGCAAATCGCTGTTTTTTCCGCATACAAAGGCGGATAAAATCCAGATTGCTGTCCAGAAATACTAAAATATTAGTGTACAAAACTCTTATTAGACCAGCGTTAATCACATACGCAGCTGAGATGTGAATATTAACTAAAAGGAAGTACCGGACGTTTTCGAAAGGACTTTTTTGAGGCGCATCTTTGAACCAGTTCTAGAAAATGGACTTTGACGCAGACGTTACAATAATGAATTCTATACTCTGTTTAAGAAACTAAGCGTCGCAAAATTTATAAAAATGGGAGCGTCAAGCGCCAAAGTCCTTGCTGAACTTAAGACTGATAGAGCGAAGGAGCTTAGGAAGACCAAAATTATTTTGGACCGACAACGTCCTCAAAGGGACATCTGCCTCGGAGCTTCTGAACTGGAGAGAGCTGGCACAAAACCGAGATGAGTGGAGGAAGACTCTTGAGGAAGCCGAGACCCACCAGGGGTTGTAGATTCAAGAGTGAAATTCCTAATTTTAAAGTTTGTTCCTCTTGGTAAATGCAATTCTTGCTTAATCGGAAAAAATGCTCTAAGGGCCTTTACATTTGCGAACAATGTGTAAAATATTACAAAATGAGTTAAGTTATACTCCAAGTAATTGAAATTGTAATTAGTTAATTAATAATTGGCATTTTAAACATAATAAATATTGGTTTTATATTTTGAATTACCTAATTAAGGGGAAAGTGGGGTAGTTAAAACTGGGGAACGCGGGGCACCACTCTGGCTACCACACACTGAACGCTTCTGCCGGTAACGAGAGAGGTCGCGCGCAATATGTACGGTAAGTTTTCTTGAAATATTTTTAGAATTCACATGTTATGTCAATGATCCTATAAATTTAATGAAAGTCTTAGTTTTTAGAATATTTATGCCTCAAACAAATTCTGATATCGTTCATTGTTTTATGTCTATTTTAAAATTTTATATGGTTTAGAATCACTTGTCAACACTCGTTTGAGTAAAAGTGATTGTTTTTACTTGCGCGTTTGGGATAAATAGAAAAGATTTGAAAGGGGTATTTGAGAACGTTCTCAACATCTCAACTACCCTGAAAAAACTTATTTCATCAAAAAAACTCAAAAATAAATTTGTTTTCATTTATAACTGTTTTTTTTGATGCCTCGATAGTATATTTCGATTTTGCTGGATTGAGCTAAATCAAACATTCCCCATTATTTATGTGTCTCCGTATAAAAAAATGATAAAAAATACACCACTTACTGAAATCGTAAAAGTTCTTATTATTTATGATAATACAGGAAATTCTAAAAGGTAATTTTATACAGCACTTCAATGAAACAACAACTTGAAGAAATACAGAAAAGAAGAAATGAGTAGAAAAAGAAAAAAACATGGTGGGTTTTTCCTCCTTTTAAGGAAAACCTTAAAACGAAGAAAAAAATGGTAGATTTCACCATAGAAACATTAGCATATGAATTAATGGAGCATTCACATCATGGCTTGATAATATGTACATTTTTATTTAGGTGTCAAACAGGAATGCGTAATGTCACCAAAGCTATTAAACCCAAACATTCAAGAATTGTATTAAAGAACTGAAAGAATAAGAAGTAGGAGCGAGAATAGAATGGCTCACTATATCCTACCTACTATACGCAGACGATGGAGTATTAGTGACTAATAATGAAATTGATCTGCAATGCATGGTGGCTAGAAAGTCCGATGTACGCGCGGAGAGTGAACTTCTGATGAATGTAGGCCAATCGAAAGTGATGGTATTCGAGAGAGACGAATGTATGATTAAAGGTAAGCAATGTATGCTTAGAACAAATGAACGAGTGTATATGGGGAGTACGTTTAATAGAGACGGCAAGATTAAGAGTATTTATGTATTGTGTATTTGGGAAATATGTTGAGTAGAGGTAGATGGCAAGACTGAGAATGATGCGGGAAACAAAGTAAATGCTGCAATTATGCCAGTAAAAATCTACCAAAGGAAGCAAGACTGGCGGTATATAATGCAGTTCTGGTGCCAGCTCTGATGTATGGAAGTGAAGCCTGGAATTGGGAAAAAGGAACGAATTAGACTGAGTACGGTAGAAATTCGATCTCTTAGACGTAGGTGTCGAAAATCTTTGTACGATAGAGTGAAGAAAGAACAAATTAGAAGCTAATTTAAAAGCTAAAGTAAAACTAGCCATAATAGATAAAAGAATAAAGGATCGCTGAGATGGTTTGACCATGTGAAAGTGAAGAAAGGATGATAAGAAGATTTATGAGGCTAGTGTTAAAAGCGGCAGAAATGAAGGGCGTCCACGGTAGACCTGGCACGACCAGATAAATTAAATAAATGGAAGATGGCAATATTAGAAGCGTCAACAACCGAAGAATGTGCATGAGAAAATGTATGAAAGTATTAAAGCAACAGAAAATATTAAAGAGTGCCAGAACAGAAGAGTGTGGCATTCTAACCTCTCTGTTTACCCCTATATTTATCTTAAATGAAAAATGGGGAGACTGTGGAGCGAGAGGACACGGTCTGCAATGAATAATCTCAAAAAGATCTGGCAATGCATAGCCAGAAAACAATTATGGGTAATATTGGTCAGGACCCTCATTCTTCAGGTCCTGAAATATGGACTTTGAGAGAACAGAATAAATGCTCTGAATATATGGTGTACTCCCTTCATACCGAGGACAGCCAGCCTGCAAAACACACGCCCCGATCAGAGGAACAAACAACGTTTATCCTCAATTATATGACTTTTTTTACTTTTTTTTCCACTTATTTTATTATACAACACGTCCAAAATATTTGGCAATATTTTGGACATGTTACCAGACATGAGGACACCATAAAAATATTAGTGATCCAGTATAGGTAAGGGAGGAGGAAATATATATTTTGGAAGAATCTGGAAGGTGAGAGCTCGATGGACGGATTAAGATTAAATGTTCCATGCAGAGCTCAGGAATGATAAAACTCCTATAATACAGAAGAAATACTATGGACTAACATAAGTGGCGACAGATCATCTACGCCATCATCCGCTATCCACCGCAGATCCCTGACTCCTCTCATTGAGAGGAGAAGATGAAGACAAGTTGTATAATATCAGTGGCATGAAAAATGAGTTGAAATTATTTAGGTGCAAAACTTTTACATTTTATTGTTTCATGAAAATATTTTAAAATGTGTCGATGTTTCCTGTAATTCTATGTAACTTCTATGCTTCATGTTTGGCAAGTAATCTGGGTATTTTATCGATCATTCCATTTTACAATTGAATTTATTCAAAGCTTTACCGCAAAATATTATTATTAATTTTATATTATAATAATTAACATCAATTAATTTACACTTTGAACCCACGGTACAAGCGTTGGTAGGTTGTAGAGTTATGTTTTACATATGTGGTGAACAACATTTAAAGACCATATTATTATTGAAACTCTTTAAAAAATATATATCATCAAATCGTTCATTTTCTGCATTATTAACGGACAATTAACAAATCAGTTTGAATCCTGCGGGACGTAAGCTTATTCCGCCTGAATTTAACAACTCTTAAAATAATAACCTGTGGCATCGTTCGTTCAGTAATTTCTCTGTATTTCGTAATAGATATAATAATATAATAAGACGGCAATTTGAACGAACATTTATTTACACAAGAGAAAATTAAGTTTTTGGAAAATATGCAATAGTCGCATACACCATTTTCGTTCTGAATACATTTAGTTTTTTATTTTTTTGTTATGAAAATGTTATTATTTGTATATGTGTGCAAATTTGTAACTTAGATACTTATCACAATTGAAATGATGAGTTGGATCCATCATCAGCGTCATCAAACATTTAATTAATTTATCCATAGACATCGTATTGATATTAAAAAAATAACATAATAAGACGTTTTACGAATACCTTGACGGTATAGATTTTGAGTTTTTGTGAGAGAGAGAAAGAAGTTTGAAAAACGTATTATTTAAACAATTGTACAACTATGCATCTTAGAAAATACAAAAAAACATATCAGAAAATACAACAATTCTAGACTTTTTTGTATTTTCTAAGCTGCTTTCTCAACAAATTACTTGCTTATCATCTAACAATTAAAAATACGTATCTTTACGCGAAAGGCGATAAAAAGATGTGAAATAATTTTACTATTAATCATTTTCGGATGGAACATAGAGTTTACCACGTTAAAAACGTGTTGCAAATTGATTAACCATGTAGGTTAATCAATTTACAACTTATGTTTTGCTTACGCTGAATGAATACAAAAAACATAACCTATAAATACACATCAACCTCACCTGAGTCATCTGGTACAATATCAGGGTCTTTCCACCCCTCAGCGAGGAAAACTCCGCGCTATCGCGGAAAACCACAAACACTTTTCACTGGACTACGTCTGCATACACGAAGATCGGCTCTAATGTAAATAAACCGACATCGAATCATCGAGCATCAAAGTCACGACATTCACCGATTGAGATAAAATGTCACGATCTATCAGTACCTCGCAAAATATCGGTCCCCTGTCGCAGACATCTGGTAAATCTAAACATAAGTCACATTAGCGTCAAATTGATCACAAAGTTAATAAATATACGAAAACCAAGTCCGAAAAATACACCGGAACACAGAAGTGACAGAAGGAAGTCGGCGCCTGCTCGGTAGGGGTGCTGCGCGCGCCTCTCGCGTCACGGTTCCTTGTCGACATTTCGTGGGGTCGGAATACCCCGCGCAATGTTTGACGGATGTGAGTTTGGTATCGATATCCACGTGGCCGAAATTTATCATTTATTATTCATTCAAATAATCACTATCTCCGCATGCATTCTTAGTATGAAACGCCCACCACTGTTAGAATCAAGGGCCGCGCCGGTTTGGTTATTAATTAATTATTAATAATTCATTATTAAAATAATTAACAAAACTTGCATTCATATCTGAATATAATAATTTCGTGTAACTTCCTGGAATTCACGGCCAAAAAACGAAATTACACGGCTGGAGGGAGCCTCAAACCTTGAACGCGCGAACGGCGACTAGACAACATAGCCACCATGGCTTCTCCGTGGCCCGTCAAATATATATATATATTACACATTGTTAAAACAGGGTTAAGCTAAGATACCAACCATTAATTTACGCCTATCCCGTGATTTTTCACATGTGTAGGGCTAGTTTATTTATATTAATATAAGGTTTTTATTAATATAAGGACGATGGAAGGCCATCCTCTTTGTAAGGCCAATTATTAAAAAGTCATAGTTATTGCAAAATCCTTCACTAATTCTACTAAATTCCTCACTAACAGCCATCGAACTCATGGACACAGACGCGGCGGCGAGTCGCTGGCGCCTCTTAATTCACCTGATGAAGGAAACGGACGTTTCCGAAACATGTAGTGAAACAAGTGCTCAAATATAAATGCAAAAAAACAAAGTTCATTGTTTTATTTCATTATTTGTTCATAATGGATTTCCACAAAGTTAACGCCGAAACATTCAATTACTAGTCGCTGGCGCCGCTATTTTGTCAGTGCGGCCACTCGCTTTGTTGACTTCGGTCGTCGACATTAAAATTATAATTCGCGCTTACAGAAAAAGTAAATAAACTATTATTTTCTTTAATTTTTTAAGCTGCTTTGATTGAAAAGGATTTGCTATGGTACTAAAGAAAAAAAATATTACTTTTTTCCAGTTTAATTAAAATATCGGTAGTGTTCCTAGGAAAGGCAATGGTTCCTTGTAAGGACGATCAGTTGCCAAATTAGCTTTATAATTTTTATTTTACTATTAATGTTATTGGCAACTTATTTGATATCGATATAATACTCACAAAAATTATTTTTAAAACACTTTCACGAATACATTCCAAGTTTTACGATAGTATTCAACAAATATTCGTTGAGTATAAATTTGCGGGGCGGAAAAGGCGAGCGGTAGCTACTAAGTGTCGGTTACGATTGTGCTCTCGGGGGGGGCAGGCATTCGCTGCGTGCGTTGTTTATTTTTTTATTACCATCTTTTTATTCCTATTTTCAAAAATAGATCCCGCGAAAGTAGAAAATAAAAATATTAAACTGAATAAAGTACAAAAAATATGTAATTTAGCTTTAGAAACAAGATCAACATTATGTACAACTGAAATAAAGACAACAGATTTATAGAATAATAACCGACAGCAATGTTTGCACGAAAGAGACCAAAATACATCAAACCAGATAATTATGTACTTTTATGTTTATATACTATAACGAGGTCTTTCGTTATCACCGGCTGCTCAGTGGTTGTACATGGCTCTAAGGGGTCCTTTTTGGGTAGTGGACCTGGAACTTCTGTTTACATACAAAACATCCCTGTAATTATTATATGGATCTTAAGTTAGAAATAGAAACTAAATCTCAGCTCGAGTATCACAATCCCATTTATTCATTAAATAAACAAATATTCTTAAGATCTTCCTTATTTGTTTTAATTTTACTTATGCAATTTACCTTTAGAGCGCGCATACCAAACTTATTCCACGATGCGACGACTGAATTGTAACATTTAATGTTTACCTTGGAGAATTTATTTTTTGTATGGCAACTTGCCCATGGAATGAATTTAATATACGCCCCTTACCAATTCAAATTTACACAAATTAAACAATCAACTTATAATATTAAGATTATTTCAAAAATTTGAGATGGATGTTGCATCGACGTTATGCAATACTACATGGTAAAATGTTCAATGCACCAATTACGGAACCGCCACGATTAAATCATTTCAAATGTCCTTGGAAATGTCCCACACATTTTTTAGTAACTTAGCTGCTAGCGAATTCAACCCTAAAAATGATGATGACGACGCTCCCGCATATTAATTTGACCATATACCATACGAAGGGTTATCTTCTGCGACGCTTCCGGCGGACCCTGCCGACATCTTGGAGGCTTGATAACGCCTCCGTGCATCCTGTCGCAGCATCCTTCTCCTAGGTCGAACCAGCCGCACCGCTGAGGCCCGATGCAACCGCTTCAAGCTGTGATTCCGTAAATTCTCCTTTCCGTGTGCTGATCTGAATCCCAGCAGCCGGCCATCTCTACTCGGGGTTCGATCAGCTGCCACGTATCTACGTACCGCGGAAAGGCTCCCAAAATGGAAGCTCTTGCGCGTGTGCTCGCTACATACCTGTAGAATCTGGAATGCGGCGTAGTGATGGGTCCGCTCTGTACTCACTACTACAATGTAGTACTACACTACATTGAAGTGCACACTTCGCACATTTTGATGTGTAGTGCACACTACAAACTACAAACACCAAAGTTATTGAAAGTATAAACTTCAAATAGTACACTTCATTTCAAAGCGAACACTACAAAGTACATACACTTCAAAGTTATTGAAAGTATGAGAAACACATTTTAAATAGTGTATTTTTTACGTGAAATTTTTGGAAAGTTGATGTAGATATATGAAGAATTTTCTGGAATCTGTAACAACCTCCCCTCCCATGGTTTGAAAAATTTTGGGAGTTGTGAAAAAATTTTTGGGAAGTTGATGTAGCTAAACGGAGAAATCTCTGGAATCGAACGAACAAATCAGTCTGGCGACCTTTTTTTTTTTTTTTTTTAGGTCGCCAAATGTTACTTTGGAGAAAATATCGTCATTTATTTAAATATTTTTGTCGTTGACCTTTTTTTTTTTTTTAGCTCGCTAAATTTTTATTTGGGAAAAAAATACTTCATTTCATTTAAAAATTTACTTCACTATTACTTCATTTCATTATTATTGCAATTACTTCTTTTCATTACTTCACTTCATTAATACTACAATTACTTCATTTCATTACTTCACTTCATTACATTACTTCACTTCATTAATACTACAATTACTTCATTACTTCACTTCATTTACTTCACTTCATTTCGTAGTACTACAATTGTAGTGTACACTTTGTAGTCTTCAAACTGGTGAACGTGTGTGTGTTGTAGTCTTCATTTTGAAATGAAGTTTTTCCCTTCGCTAATGCGGCGGGTTTGTAGTGACGTGTCGCTAGACGCGATGAGCGGAGTATACCATTTCAAAAAATAAAAGTACTTGTACTGCAACATCGGGGTATATTCGCTCATAATCTAATGCTATTAATTATCAATTAATTACGGCTCGGGTAAAAAAAACTTAACGTCACAATACATTAAATAAATAGTTTAATTTAATTATTACGATAAATAATAGGATATACTATCGTTAGTGATACTTACGATTATGTACGTCGTAGGTACTTAAGAATTAAATAACTATCGTATGCAACACTTTCGATAATATCCGTTAGAAAATAACATCAGATATTATCGTATGTAACAGTTACGATAATATACGTTGGAAAATAACATAAAATACGTAACGCTTACGATAATCTGATCCCAATTAACCACGATGTAAACTTCTGTTAGTCATTCATACGATATTTTACGTTGCGTCTTTTCCGAAGTTTAATATCGTTTGTGCATTTCTACAAAAACCGTTAATAATTTCGACTTTTGTGATTATTTATGAAACTACATTAAAAATAAAATATTGGAACGAAATTTAACAAAAAATGAGCAGTATTTAGATTTATACCGGACGAAAATATGTTTAAATACTTCTCCTGTAAAATTGCATTTTGTGTGTTACGATATTATATGTAGGAGCCATCAATATTTCTTACTAATTACATGAAAAGAGCCAAGGAAAAATGTCCTATTCGATGAGACTTGATGAATGCTCCGAATTGTATCGTTACATTTATCCTTATTTCACTTTTGAAGATAAGAAAAAAAAACATTTTCTCAATAATAATAATGCTCAAAAAACTTAAATTTCTTACGGATACATGAATTAACATGCGGCTGCGTACGTGTTATTTCTGTTACGGTTCCATTCTCTCAAAATATTCACTAACAACAGTATGTACTGATATATCACTCGCAAAGTTTATTAATTATTTGTATATAGCGAGTACAAAAATTACTTTTACGTATTTTTTTAATATTTCAGCAGCTTATATAGCTTATATTTTATATATCGTATAGCTTATAGCTTACAGCTTACAGCTTATACAGCTTACAGCTTATATAGCTCACAGCTTATATAGCTCACAGCTTATATACCTCACAGCTTATATAGCTCACAGCTTATATAGCTCACAGCTTATATAGCTCACAGCTTATATAGCTTATAGCTTATATAGTCAATAGTAGAATATTGAATAATTCATAACTAACGTTTAAGTAAAATTACTTTTCTTACCAAATTATTAAACACTAGCTCTACTTACCCGGCATTGCACGAGTTAAGGATAACGTTTAAAATAAATTTGTGAGGGTAAACAAAGGTTCGATTCGAGTGGTATAGATTTGCATCGAAAATAATAAGCGGAGGGGAGGGGTTAAAAGAATAGGGGGGAAATTTCGCATACGTTACCCGCCGAATCCTAACGAAAAAGTTTCCAAATTTTGAGTTCCGATCGGCCGAAAGGTACAGATTCACCTAGAAAATATATCAGGGGAGAGGAAGGATTAAAAGAACAGGGGGAAATGTCGCATATATTACCCGCCGAGTCCTAAAGAATAAGTTTCCAAATTTTGAGTCCGATCAGTCAAACGGTGCAGATTTGCATCAAAAATATGTCAGGGGAGGGGAAGGAGTATGAGAATAGGGAGGAAATGTTGCCTATGTTACCCGCCGAGCCCTATAGAATAAGTTTCCAAATTTTGAATCCGATCGGTCAAACGGTACAGATTTGCATAGAAAATATGTCAGGGGAAGGGGAAGGGGTATGAGAATATGTTGCCTATGTTACCCGCCGGGTCCTAAAGCATAAGTATGCAAAATTTGAATCGAATCGGACAAACGGTGTAAATTTGTTTAGATAACAGACAGACAGACAGACATTTAGTTTTATAGGTATAGATAAAACAGTTGAAATAGCAAACATATTGGTACAAAAACAAATTAAGCAGCATTTTGGACTTTGTTTAGCCAATTTGATCTCCGCGCTACGAAATTCATAAAAACGCATACATAATATAAAACTCATAAAAAGCATAAACAAGTACATAATATAAAAACAGTATCAATTTCGAAGATAATTTCACTATGTACAGCATTGCCAAATTCTTTATAATTGGTTGAAGTTTAATAAATTCGCTTACGAATGAAATATTTTGGAAGCAACACTTATACTTAGGGTTGCCACCCGTACTTTATTATAAAGTATTGTAAGTTATTTCGGGTAATTATGCTCTATACTTTATGAGAACAATAAAGTACGCGAAAATATTTTATTTCTCTGAGATTCATTTTTGTTGTAACATACAAAAAAAAGTTGATCGTAGAAATTTTTGCGTAAAACTGAACGAGAGAGTTACCGGGGTCGGTAACGTTATAGATTGTTGGCGAATAGTTTCGATAATTGACGATACACCTTGTGGCGGTCGCCACATAATCACTCGTTTTTTAATGCAACCTAACCTCAAATGTCAACAGAGTCAATGTCATTGTAAAAATTTCTTGCTCGTTTTGTGTAAGGCGGATTGAGTGCAGTTAAAATACGATTAATTGGTTTTATAGAGTTTTTTCTGTGAAGAATAGCAAATGGCGAGACGAAAAAAACAAAGCGTCTCTAAATCTGATAAAAATGAATGCCTTATTTACTTTAACTTAAATAATATAGACTTCAAACATGCTGTGCAGTTATTTAGTAGTTATAATTATTTGTTAAAGATTGCTGAAAGTAATGAAAAATATGTTTTTAAGCAAAATAAAAAAGTAAAATACAACGTACTTTTTTTCTACCTTTAATAACCAACGTACTTTATTTGCGCAAAAAAAGGTGGCAACCCTACTTATACTCGACCATGCTAAAGAGCTATTGGCTTACAAAAGAATCTCTATAAAATGTGGCTTATAACGAGCAATTCAAAATAATATCAGACATCCATTTCAAAACGACAAAGGTGGTCCAGCATGAATTGAAGACTTCGTGAAGAAGCACCCTTAACTAACATATAGAACCTCAGAGCCAACACGTTGTGCAGCATTTAAACGGATTGAAGTAAATCGTTTATACGATAATCTGTGGAACGTGCTGTCACAATATAATTTAAGATATTTATAACACTGATGAAACTGGGGTTAATACCACTGCAGAATGACCTCCTAGAGTTATATCAATAAAATATAAAAACCAGGTAGGAGTCACATCTTTCGTTGAAGAAGGCCAGTTAACAACAATCGCATACTGTTGGAATGCCACGGAAAAATTCATCTCTCCCAGCTTCTATATCTTTGGAAAAAGAAAAAAAAATGAACCATTGATTATTAGATGATGGCCCTAATAAGGCATAAGCATAATGTTCTGGGTGGATCGTCATTTACATATTTAAAAAATGGCTACAAGTTTTTTTTTAACACTAAGATAAGACCTCAAAAATAAAAACCAGTTTTATTCACACTAATTGTCGATAGAATTTTTCGCACAAGTATAACTTTAAGTAGCTGCATTTTTCTCTATCGCAAGGTTGTTCTGCACTACTTCACGCTTTTTCACGCGCAAGTACCCACTCTCAAGTCTTTGGTAAAACGAGCGCGAGTCCGCTAGTTTCTATGGTCGCTTGTCAAACAACACAGCTGCGTTCGCGCTTGTCATCGCTTTTATACTTAAACTAGCTGCAACCCGTCAAAAATGACGGAGCTTTAGTTCGCGTCTTTGCTAAGCCCTAGTATATTTAGGGGTTTAGAGATGGTTAGGAGCAATTTCTCTTTCGGGTCACCACCGTCATGCGACGGAAAAGCTCCAAAGGCGTAGAATATTTGATGATTTATTATCTCGATGAAACAAGTGAAAAATAAGCATGAGTATAATTATAAAGACAATGATAGATACTGCCATAGCCTCTGGCCGCCGCCGGAGGTAGGTGACAGACTGACATGCTCGCCTAGAGCGTGGGCCTCTTTTTATATAATTTACGAACAAAGGAGTCTTCTGGATTGCGGCTGTGTGTGTGAATAAATCGTCAGAAATGCTGATGGTGCAATGAACTGCCAGCCGCACGTGCTTGCTCGTGCCCCGATTTGTTTATGTGGCATTCCTTGCTACTATGTGTGTGTGTGGCCTTGATTGGTGACTTTCTGACTGAGTGGCCGGTTCGGGTTTGCTAGCCCGGGGTTCAAACCCCATCTCCGGCCGTTTAATTTGTTTTCTTTTAGCCATGAATTTGAACTAAATTACGGACATTACACAAAGTTACGGGGACAGACATACAGACGGACAGAAAACGAAATTATTATGTTTAATGTTGGTTCGCGATACGTAAAGAATGTTTGACTACGGTTTCTTCAAGAGTAGTTCGATATTTTAGTGTTGAATGTTCGAGAGACTCTGATAATGTGTGTTTACCATTGTTTAAGACTCTCGTGAGAGTATATATACCTTTTAAGTTTGCCTTTGAAAGCGCTGAGGACACCTTCCAAAAAAACATCCTGGGAGATGAATCAATCATTTTGACTGCCAAACTTATTTGGTTTGCCTTCGAAAAAAGTGCTACTTTTACGTTGGTTTAAAAAAATGTGGCCTTTTCATAAGTGGCATATCATAGAAACCTCTTCACTCAACTGGATTTCACTCCTGCAAAAGTTCATTACGACGAGAAAAATCCCAACGAGGTAAACGACTCACTAATTGAAGAAATAACAACCGATGTATGTTGGAATACAGAATCAGAATCAATATCATCTCCAGGATAAATTTTACGCCAAATTTATAATATAAAACTTGACAACTGTTTTGGATACTGCTGCTACGAGTCATTATATTCCCTCAACTGATATAATGACAGTTTCTCCAAAAGATTTTATGCCGATATGAAAATTTCCCTAGAAGATGCCCGCAATGAAAAACTTAATCAAAGGAAGAAAATCGTCAATGAAATAATAAGAGAAATAAAATAAAAATCGAAGGGACAGAATGAATAAAGAAAGGTACAAACACTAAAAAACTAAACAAGAAAAAAGAGATGAGACTTTCACTTCGCAACGGGAAGCAGTGAAAGTAAAAATGTAGTCAGTTATAGGTGTAACCCGTCAAAAATGACGGGACTTGTAGATGTCGGTTCCTTAGGAATAAGTATTGTTTTTTTTATAAAAAAAAAATTCGAAAATAAATTTTTCAAATAAAAAATTTAAAAATATATTTCCGTAAAATAAAATCGAAAAAAAAAACACATTTTCGAAAAAAAATGTTTTAGAAAACTTTTCCAAAAAAATTTTTTCGATTTTTTTGTTCGAAAAATGCTGCGACAAGTCTATATTCTCTCAGTTGACATAATTTTCGTATCGGCATTAAATCTTTTGGAGAAACCTCCAAAAGATCTTATGCCGATACGAAAAACTCAATGACAACCCTATAACGAACAAAATTTTCAAAAAATGAAGTGAAATAGAAGAATTGTAAAAAAAAGAGGGGTGAATGGGGAGGCGACAAATGTCATCTATTTTACCCGCCGGGGCCTAAAAAATAAGTATAGTGCGTCCAACTTACCTGGAGAATAAAGGAGGGCGTCCCAATCGTTGTGGTGCTGCCCATAGTCTAAAATTTATCTCATTTTTAGGGAATTTTTTGCAAATTCGTTTCTTCTTAAACAATTTATTAAGCAGTATACGACACGATAAAAAAACAAAAAATGTAAACTAATGTACAAATAAATTTATCAAAATATACATTCGCAAAATACACGTCACCAAATGGCGTTTTTTTCAAAATCAAAGAAAAATACAATTTTCTAAAAGAAAAAAAAAACAAACAATAATAATTCTTTTAGGCCGGCGCCACATTACGCAGATATTCCGCCGCGTCTTTTCCGTTGCGCCAAATCGGCAAAGCAAATAGATCGACCGATCATCCGCGTAGTGTGTTTAATAAGCGCATATTGTATGGAAAGAAATGTAGCGATGTTCCGCGACAGAAGAGACGCGGTGGAAGATCCGCGCAGTGTGGCGCCGGTTTTATTCGGTGTATCATACCTAATGATCTGACCTCCATGTTTGGCTCAGTAACACCTAAGGATATCAATCGGTTTAGGGCCGTTATATCAACTTGGTTTATAGTAATCTTTCGTTCAAAGCATAGATATTTTGCGTTTTCCACCGATCAAACAACTCGCTCTCGTAAAAATCTATGCTTTAAATGAATTATTGCTATAAAGTAAGTTGATGCAACCAGTCTTTAATGTGCATAAATAAAAAAGTTTATTTTTGAAAAAAAGATGTTTATACAAATGAACACGTTAGTTTCCCCTCCTGCATTGACAATTAATTATGAAGCACTGACCTTTAGATACTGGTTTGAATACACCTTCGACATCTTCACTTTGCCAACATTTGTCTGCAGTGTGTGAGGTATGTATATATGTTTCATCTAGATACATGACTGGCCGCCAATTCAAAGAAGTTTCATTCTTCCTTAATTCATACAAGAATTTTGCTCTCATGGCACATATTAATTACATATATCATTGCGTTCTATAAGCACCTTACGGTTACTTTTAGTCTTGCGAAAACGAAATCCTAGCTTATGCAGTAATTTACGTAATATCTCACGATATCCTTGAAAATTTTTGTTTTCTTTCAATACCTTTTGCAGTTTACTTAAGGTAGGTAACTCTTTCTTAAAAGTATAAAAATCGTGGACCTTTCGCCTGGTGACTCCCAAATCAAAGTCATCAATATCAATTTTTCCACTTATCCTTTTTCTTTTTTTTCCGGGTGTAGATATTTTAATGCCCATTTCCACGGCCGCTTTACCTTCTTTAACTATTTTGTAAATTGCCGATTCAGAAATACCTGAAGAAATTGTATAATAGTAAAATAAAAAACTAAGTATGGGAAAATCATTATAACTGCATGGCAGCACTAACCTGAAACGGCGGCAATACATCTATGAACAAAATCAAACGGTATAATTGGGGCTTTTAGACGTTGTTCCTCTTCAAAAAACGTGTGCATTTTCAAGATTATTTCCCGAACATTTATAGGCTTTTTTGTTTTCTAAGCCTATAAATGAATACATACAAACAAATAAAATATCTATAACTGAGTGGGAAAACTATTTTGAAAACTTGCTTGGGAGTGCTAACCAAGCGAGAACTGTCACGCTGGACGATGGCCATGACGAAGGATCAAACGTGATCCTGAGCAATAACGAAGTGATTTCAGCCATAAAGAAGTTAAAAAATAGAAAATCTCCCGGAATAGATGAATTCCCAAACGAACTCATAAAATATGGAGGCACAAAGGTAGCGAAAGAATTAAATAAACTTTTCAACAAAATCTTAGAGCAATCTGAAATACCAAACGAATGGAAACTGAGTATCACCATCCCTATTTTTAAGAAAGGCTCCAAAACAAACCCGGAAAATTATAGAGGAATATCCCTTTTATGCGCATCGCAAAAACTCTTCACAAGCATTGTAAAAACAAAACTGGAGAACATAATTCAAAATTGTGATGAACAGCAAGGTTTCAGAAAAAACCGGTCTACCACTGACGCAATATTTGTGGTAAGACAAATACGGGAAAAATCCATTGAATATAATAAACCGGCGTATATGTGTTTTGTTGACCTCACAAAAGCCTTTGCCAGAGTGCTTCTAGAAGATGTTATAGATATCCTAACGGAAAAAGATGTACCACTACCCATCATCAAGGCTATTCATAACTTGAATACTAACAACAAAATGCGCATAAAAGTAAACAATGATTTATCGAAAGAAATCCCAGCCGCAGTAGGCATCAGACAGGGAGATAGCTTGAGCCCCTTCTTATTCAATATCATCATGGATAAGCTAATAGAAGATGTCAAAACAATGAATCTAGGCTACAACATGGGAGACAAACAGATAGATATAATATGCTATGCTGATGATGCGGTATTAATAGCCAACTCCGAAGACGATCTTCAAAAACTTCTGCACAAATTCCATATATCTTCACAAAGATTCAACATGAAAATCTCCGTAGCTAAGACTAAGAGCATGGTAACATCGAAACTGCCAATACCATGCGAGCTTGCAATTGACGATAAAATAATAGAGCAAGTAACGAGCTTCAAGTACTTGGGTGTCGAGATATCCAGCAGTAACGACCTCTACGAAGAAGTAAGAGAGCAAGCAAACAAAGCCGCAACTATTGCTGGATGCTTGAGAAATGCTGTCTGGAGAAACGAACATATGCTCAAGGAGAGCAAAGTGAAGATATACAAGACCTGTGTCCGCCCAATCATGACGTACGGTATCGAGACAAGGGCTGACACTACCAGAACAAAAAATCTCCTAAGAATAACTGAGATGAAGACTCTCCGACCCATTGCGGGACTGACAATCCGAGACCGAGTGAGGAATTCCGAAATACGAAGGACCTGTGACGTCGAGGATATTGTCCGATGGGGAAGATCTAGAAGACGTTACTGGAGAGATCATGTGGAGAGACTGTACTGAGAGAGTAGTGAGCATAGCAGCGAACAAGCTGCCGTCAGGTACCAGACTCCCAGGAAGACCGCATAAAAGATGGCGAGATAGCTGGACATCTGTATCCCAGGAACAGACTCCGAGCAATGACAGGACGCAGTCCTAGATGAAGCAGAAGAAGAAGAAGATTTCCCGAACACCGCTTTTAATGGTTTTTGGCATGGTGACAGTCCAAAATTGTCTTAAAAAACTATCGAAACAGTCGTAAATCCCTCTGTAAACAAAGTCTGTCAAAGGTCTGTCAGCTGTAGATAATCCAATATGGCGTCGTTAGTTCCAAATTTGGCCATTCTTCAGATAAGTAAGACGGACTATATGCTAAATTAGGATCAGATCGGTCGAAATGTCGCGATTTGCACGGAAAATACATTAGGGAAGAGGGAGAGGTCAAGGGGAAGGGGATAAGGGTGATGGGGTAAATGCGGGGGTTAAAGGGGGAGGGGTCAAATGTCGAATATATTGCCCGCCGGGTCCTAAAGAATAAGTATGCAAAATTTGGGTCAGAACGGTCAAACGGTGTAGATTTGTACAGAAAATATATCATTGTTAGGGGTACGGGAAGGGGGGGGGGGGAAATATCGCATTTGTTACCCGCCGAGTTCTAAAGAATAAATATGCAAAATTTGGGTCTAATCGGACAAACGGTGTGGTGTATAGAAAACAGACAGACAGACATTGAGTTTTATAGACAGATATTCTAAGACGGAAGAAAAAATCTCGGATACGTGAATTAAACCGCTCCTTGATTATCATTAAATAATTTTCAGAACTTCGTGGTGTAACATTTTTATTTGAAATACTTTTATTTAAATTTATACTGCACACACTATATTAGTTATTGATTACTACTGTAGTTTCGAGAGGAGCAGTACCTCCCATCATCAGGTATAGTTAATAAATAACTTTAATATAAAATTATATCAATTTATTCGGGTAGCACAGGGAGCTGCGTTGTGGGGATGGTTTTTTTTTTCACTAACGGAAACAAATTAAGAATGGGGGAATTGTTTTAAAATGTGATTTTATTTACAAGTTTTTTTTTTCAGAGTTTCAACGTGTTCCAAATTGTTAATTGTCCATCTTTTATGAAAACCCGAGTGGAGTAGTTTTAATTTGTGACTGTCGAAAGAATGGATGGTATGAATTATGTGGTTGATGAATTCCGAGTACCTAGCTGTTATTTTTTAGGCAACGGCGGATATATCCCTTACAACGCTAAAATAATATCATTTGTGGAGTTGAGTGGAGGAAAAACTGTTTTGAATGCTGTCATCGGGGATTACTAATTTAAAATGTAATGAATTCTAGATTCTATGTATCTATTCCTTACAAAATCATGTTTCCCATAAAGTTATAGGCTTTGTTTCCTATAAAGTTTCTAGTTCAGTACATTAAAAATTAATAATCCTCGATGACTGCATTCAATTTTTTTTAGACATTGCTGTCTTTGCGTTTATATCTTTCATTTGATACGGTCTAATATCCCAATAAGTGATACAAAAAATATTTTTATTGATAAGTTAAATAATTCTAGCCTGGATGAGGAAAATATTAAAAAGGAAATTTCTAAAGTATTGAATGTCTACACTAACCAAAATTGCTTCGAATCCCAATAATAATAATTGTCTGTCTGTATATCCGTAACTTTCTGTTACGTCCGATTTTCTTTTATAAAAACTTTTTTCTTTTTTTCCTTTTCCTTTCTTGTTTCTTTTTTTTTAAATAATTACTTATTCTTTAGGAACCGACATGTAAAAGTATCGTCTTTTTTAAAGGTTACAGCTAGTTCATATTTTTTACGAAAAATGTGATGGGTTGCGATGGATTCCCCAATATCTCCCATTCTATCTGATATACATTGAAGCCATGTATTCACTAGGGGACAAATTGTCTCTCAACATCACGCGCGGCATAGAGTCTACGTGACATTGCAACGTCGCGCACTGTTCCGCGACGTTGCGCACAACATAGCGGGGCATTTCTACGTGCCGCGGAAACGTTGCCATGCACACGGTACTCGAGCGAGCTCACGGGGACATCGGGCTGCGCGTCAGTATCACGTGGTGTGTTTACAAGTGAATGCGCATGCGCTGTATCTGTCAACTGACAACTCATCGCAGTACAATTTTGTGGGACACTTCGAACCGTGAATATAAAAATAATATGATGTGAGGGCCAACAGCGTTCCTTAATATTGTCTTGCTTGGCTATGGAAGACCCGATTATTGTCAAAATCGGTTGTTGTCATTCGAGTGAAATTGACAAAAGATCCGTAAGAAATTCGAAGATCGCGTAAAATTATGTTGATGCGACATGCCGCGCGGAATGTTTCGCGATTTGTCCCCTAGTGAATACATGGCTTTAACCACACTCGAAACACACTCGTTAAATTTAGATCACCCCCTCGTTAAATTATGCATCCTCAACCGGTATATACCTATATACGTCGATGATATAGGTATTTTGTATATACAAGGGCACTGATAGACAACTGGATTTTCTCGCTTACCTTTATATAGGTTCTACACAAAAATATTATATTATAATATTCACTCTCCAAAAAACGAAGATAATACCTACGTAGTTAAATTTTTTTGGACCTCTCTTTCAAAGTTAATAATAATAGACTACAATTTAACATTTACTGAAAACCCACAAACACTTAATTTTCCCATATAAATAGCTTTGTCTCTGTGAGACTTCTATAATTTATCTCAATTAATAATTATCCATCTGTGGAGAAAATCCAGTAATTGTGTTCTCAGAACATACTCGACTCGCTGAGGAAAAACATTGACAATCGCGGACGAGGTCACTTCCTACAAGGAAACAACTCGCTGATAAAGCATTTTTTCTAGAGGACAAAAGAATTGACAGGTATATAAGCTCTGTCCTCTCCATAAAAAAAATGCAGTCAACCGTTGAAAGGAATAGCCTGCCGTACTCCGACACAGCGACGTCACGCTGCCGGTCTCGGCCGCGACGATACCGATATCGATACCGGTTATCTGGAGCCGCTATCTGGAGCCACTCGCGGGCTGCGACCTCACAGTCGCCCTCTTGACTCACTCGAGGTACGCCGCCTCAACAGTCCTGCGGACTCTGGATCCCCACCTACGGTCCTCAGCTGCAGACTCTAGCACCACTCCGCTCAACGGACCGCAGAGCCCTGCACCGGTCCAGCACCGCCCCCTCGCCTGTGAGCTGACTGATCCTGACTCTTTCCGGACAGTAAAACCATCAAGCACACGATCGTCCTTTCACTGCCCCCCCCACTCATTCACCAAATACCTACCTGAATATTATAGATAAAAAGAATCAAAATGAAGTTTCTAAATCTCGAGTTTATTTTATTATACTACTTATTACTAGCTGTCCTTACCCGACGTTATACGGGCTAAGGATTAAGTTTAAAATAAATTTGTGAGGGTAAACAAAGGTTCGATTCGAATGGTATAAAGGGGAAGGGTTAAAAGAATAGGGAGGAAATGTCGCATATGTTACCCGCCGAGTCCTAACGAATAAGTTTCCAAATTTTGAGGTCTGATCGGCCGAAAGGTACAGATTTACCTAGAAAATATAAAGGGAAGGGTTAAAAGAATAGGGGGATGTTGTCGCATATATCACCCGCCGAGTCCTTAAGAAAAAGTTTACAAATTTTGTGTTCGATCGGTCAAACGGTACAGATTTGCATAGAAAATATGTCAGAGGGAGGGGAAGGGATATGAGAATAGCGGAGAAATGTTGCCTATGTTACCTGCTGAGTCATAAATAATAAGTTTCCGAATTTTGAGTCCGATCGGTCAAACGGTACAGATTTGCATAGAAAATATGTCAGGGGTAGAGTAAGGGGTATGAGAATAGGGAGAAAATGTTGCCTTTGTTACCCGCTGAGTCCTAAAGAATAAGTTTCCAAATTTTGAGTCCGATCGGTCAAACAGTACAGATTTGCATCGAAAATATGTTATGGGAAGAGGAAGGGGTAAGAGAATAGGAGGGAAATGTTGCCTATGTTACCCGCCGGGTCCTAAAGCATAAGTATACAAAAATTGAATCGAATCGGACAAACGGTGTAGATTTGTATAGAGAACAGACAGACAGACATTGAGTTTTATAGGTATAGATTTATTTATTCTAGTCCCGCCTAGTGACTGCTGAGTAATACCGGCTTTACTAACATGTAAAAAAATAACCCATAAAAACCAAGTTTTTATTTTACTCCCTTTCATTGTAAATTAAGTTTACCATCATGTAATTAAATAATTGATTGACTGAAAATGAAGCATGTCTCGACAAATATCTATGTCAAAAATCTCTAAAAATATCTCTTTACTAGCTGTTCATACCCGGCGTTGCACGGGTTAAGGATTAGGTTTAAAATAAATTTGTGAGGGTAAACAAAGTTTCGATTGGAACGGTATAGATTTGCATCGAAAATATATCAGGGGGAGGGGATGGACTACGAGAATAGGGGGGAAATGTCACCAATGTTAACCAACGGGTCCTAAAAAATAAGTTTACAAAATTTCGTCCGATTGGTCGAACGGTACAGATTTGCATCTAAAATATATCAGGGGAAGGGTAGAAGGTAAATGGGAAACGCGAAAATGTCACTTTTGTTACCCGCCAGGTCCTTACGAATAAGTTCCAAATTTTGAGTCCGATCGGTCGAACGGTACAGATTTGCATTGAAAATATATCAGGGGGAAGGGAAGGGTAAAAGAATAGGGGGGAAATCTCGCATATATTTCCCATAGTCCTAAAGAATAAGTTTCCAAATGTTATGTCCGATCGGTCAAACGGTACAGATTTGCATCAAAAATATATCAGTGGAGGGTTAAAAGAATAGGGAGGAAATGTCGCACATGTTACCCGCCGAGACCTTAAGAATAAGTTTCCAAATTTTAAGTCCGATTGGTCAAACAGTACAGATTTGCATCGAAAATATATCAGGGGAGGGGAAGAGTTAGAACAATAGGGGGGAAATGTCAAATATATTACCCACCGAGTCCTTAAGAATAAGTTTCCAAATTTTGGAATAAAGGTACAGATTTGTATCGAAAATATGTCTGGGGGAGGGGAAAGGGTAAAATAATAGGAAAGAAGTGCCAAATATATTACCCGCCGAGTCCTTATGAATAAGTTTCCAAATGCTAAGTCCGATCGGTCAAACAGTACAGATTTGAATCGAAAATATGTCAGGGGAAGGGGTAAAGAATAGGGAGGAAATGTCGCATGTAATTCCCATGGTCCTAAAGAATAAATTTCCAAATTTTGAGTCCGATCGGTCAAACGGTACAGATTTGCATCGAAAATATGTCAGGGGGAGGGGATGGAGTATGAAAATATGGGGGAGATCGCCTATGTTACCCGCCGGGTCCTAAAGCATAAGTATACAAAATTTGAATCGAATCGGACAAACGGTGTGGATTTGTATAGAGAACAGACAGACAGACATTGAGTTTTATAGGTATAGATTATTTGATTTCTTCCCAAAAAGTGTGCTGTCATCTGTGAACCAATTGTCATAAATTTTCGAAATTCGTAGTGAAGTACCTATTATACCTACCGACGGATTAATTTAAATTTTAATATTCCGTGACGTTGTCAGGCCGCCGTTCGTAGTAATCAAACTTTTGTAATGATTCCAATTTGAAAAAAACATTAAATTATCTAAAAATCCAAAATTATACAATAAAAAAAAATAATTAAAAAAAAAAAAAAAAAATTATTAATATTTTTTGACAAAAATTTGAAAGATCTTTTTTATCGTCCCCACGAGTCTTCTTGCAAAGTTTTAGCTCGATTGGATCACGGGAAAAGGGTTAAAAATAGATCCAAAGTTTTTTCACCCGGTAAGCCGGCAAGCAAGCAAGCAAGCAGACGCCACGAGTTAATATAAAAGGAGTAAAAAGATCAATTAATTCAAGTTATAACAAAAATTATATTTTATTCCAACATTATTGGACACAACATTAGCAAATAGATAGCGCATACTTGAATCTGTAATCTCATTAAACAATTAATGTGATTTTCATTAAAATTATTATAACTGTACACTACATCTAAGAAAATATGTTTATAGAAAAAACAAGAATTGATCAAACCGTTATTTTTTAACTGGTTATTCACGGTACGATAGATTTGTATCTAATCGTATCGGTGATTAGTAACTTTTGGTCTATATTCTGTGTTAGTAACTCAGATATTATAATTTTTCTCTAGGACCGATACCCGTCGAAAAAACAGTTACCAATAATTATCGTTATAATCAGATACAAATCTCTAATAATGGTTAGTGTATAACTATTATATTATTATCTTATCTATGTGTGTAACAGTGTTGAACAGTGTGTAACCAGTTAAAATAGTTACCATTACTAGGAAAAACGCACTCCTTGACAAATTTAATACCACATCTTTAATGCTTGCTATCTAGTAACACTAGTTAATATCCACCATGTGTCATATTTGAGTTTCTAGGTTAGAATTTCGTAAACATTGATTTGGCGTTGTGTGACTCGACTCAGTCTAGTGTTGTTTTATTAACATATTTTAAATATGAGTTTTATAAAGTTTTTTGCACCTCCAGAATGGGACGCGGATGTTCCTGAAGAATCACATCTTGAAAACTTGGTATACTTTTATAACTTTTGATGTAATTTCATATTTATGATTGATAATTTTTCAGCACTTTTAATTTTCAATATATAAATATTATTTTTTTTATTTCGTGCATTTTCAGACAAAGAAAGCAAAACTGAAAAGACTTAAAAAAAATAGTGAAGAAAATGTTGATTTAAATAGTGTACCAAAACAAGAGAGGATTGCTGAATCAAAGCTCAAGAAGCACAAGGCGGCCAAAGATGTTGAAGGTACCACCTCAAACAGCGACTCTCGTGAAAATACTGTAGTTAAAAATGTAGTTAAAAAAATGAAAAATAAGGACAAAACTGAAAAGCTGACAAATGTAAACACATCGGATAAAAATCTAAGCTCCTTACTAAATAAAGAAGCTGATCATGTTTCTAGAAAGAAGAAAAAGGCAAAGAAACATACATTAAATGATGGACTGCTTCTCAAGAGATTAATGTCAGAAAAGATTTCACTCGATAACGCAGAGCCTAAAAAGAAAAGAAAGCTCCACAAGGAAGAAGATAATACAACAGAACAATTCAATGATATCTCTAAAGAGACGGATCAGTTGAAAAAAAACAAGAAGCTAAAATTGAATCACCCTGCTTCAGAACTTCATGAAAAAAATCATAATAATCAACCTTCACTTAAAAATGCTAAAAAGAAGTTACATAAGCTTGAAAAATCTTTAATACCTTCAAATGCTGAAACAAAAGAATCTCCGTCGAAGCTCACTAAAACTGAGAAAAATAGGAAAAGAAGACGTAAAAAAAATAAAAATCTTCCTAACACCTCTCTAGATACTTCTTCAAATACAGAATCAGGCTATAAAAGTCATGTCCTTGAAGAAAAAAATGATGAAAATAATATCCAAATGACAAATATTTCATCCATAGCAAAAAAATCAAAGAGTGCCAAAAAAAAATCTAACACGTCAATCAAAATTCTGAATACAATTAATGAAAATATGTTTCATGAAAAAAATATCGAACTGGCAAATATACCATCACCCTCAAAACAATCAAAAAGTGATAAGAAGAAGTCTTCAGGTGCCAAGTTGCATATGAAGAAACTGCAAGCTATATTATCTGAGCAAATAAATAATCCAGAACGTGGGAATCTTCCAGTTGAAGTAATAAATGGTGAAGGGAATGTAAAGGCAAATAAAGCAGACCGTAAAATTGCAAAGGGGTACAAAACTCTTAGACAACGGATGATGGAAAAATTAAAAGGTATATTACAATTGTCACCAATAATTTGATTTAAAAGAATTATTATTAAATTTAGATAGCCAAGGTAAATAATTTATCCAAATAGTTTGTATAGTTTTTCATTTCTTATGCGGAGAATATGTCCAATCCAACTTAACTGGGATGTTTCTATTTGAAGCAGCAGCAGTTTCATCCCAAGAAATTTGGAAATGTTATGAAGAGAGTTTTAGATATTATATTTCTTATTAAAAATGTCAAATAAATAGACAAGCTGAATAAAGTGGTTCGTTTTGTTGTCTTTCAGGTTTTGTTAATAGTTACATTGTAAATAGAGATGTTGGCATTAGAAGTTTTAGGAAATGAGTTTAAGAAATATCTGCAGATTCGTTTGAATCTCCTTAAAGCATTGCATCATTATTGGTAAAGTAGAAAAAAAGCCCATATGGTGTACCTACGACAAATAGACTAAAGGGATTTGATAAATATATATTATTTTTAAAAAATAGGTACCTATGCACACTGGAGAATAGTTTATGATTTAAAAATAATGAATACACATGTTCATTTTTTTACAGTTATATGAATAATATGAAGCGTGTCCTAATAAACTACATAGTCTATTCTCAAGTGTATAATTTAATCGCTTCCATGCCAAAGTTATGAAGTATAATAAATTATAATAAGAAAGTAAATTTGTTAAAAAATATTTCTCACTAGTCAACAATAATTTTGTAATCATTATTATAAGTTCTACATGATTTCCTAGTAACCTAAAGATTCAAAGGCTGAAGCTTCCTATCCCAGAGGTAGCTGTACAAATCACTCGGTTTGAAGGTGATTTTTAAATCAGCAGATTCGTAATAGCAGCTTAAAGGCAGAGGTTTATTTTTTTACACTTATACAGACAGGTTAACACATGTTAAATGATATAAAAAAAAAAAAATGATGTACATGAAAAAAAAAATTATATTACTGCTATAAAACAAAAACTATAAAAAAATAACAAAACATGTTAACTACTTCTTGAAACAAAAATTTGTCAATAATCAACACTTACATTACACTAAAGGAAGGACAGTATTAATTGAGTATTTTAATTTTAATTGCGTTTACAATCACAGCATTCTTATTCTTCTTCTTCTTCAGCCTTCATCTCTCCACTGCTGGATATAGGCCTCTTCTATCTTTCTTTGTTATTTGCTAATTGTAGTATTTCTTTCCCCCCACAGAGGTTATGTCGTCGGCCCATCTCTTTTAAGGCCTTCCGACTCCTCTTTTATTTTCCCAAGGTCTTCACTTCAGAACTCTGGGAGTCCATCTTGTAGCATCCTGCCTTGCAACATGCCCTGCCCATTGCCATTTTAACATCGCTACACGATCCATGATATCCACTAATCTAGTTCTGCGCCTAATTTCATCATTTCTTATTCTATCTCTTAGGCTTATTCCAAGCATGGAAACTCTCCATGGATTGTTGCATGCGTTTTTTTACACTTTTCTTTGTAAGGGTCTTTGTCTCCACTCCATACGTCTGCCAGTGATGACATATGGAACATTCTTATTACATGTGTTAAATGAAATAAAAAACAATTGAAGTATGTGAAAAAATAATTATTTATTTTTTTGATATTACTGCTATAAAACAAAAAAATATATAAAAATTAACAAACATGTTAACTACTTCTTGGAACAAAAATTTGACAATAATCAACACTTACATTATAAAAGAAGGACCTCATTGAATATTTTAATTTTAATTGCGTTTACATTCCCAATATTCTTAGGACTAAATTTAACATTTATTCATTTATTGAGATCTTTTAATTGCAGTTAGTAATGTATGATTACCTAATTAATAACTAGTAACTAGCGAACTTAGCTAATGGCGGGTGACACACGAGCCACAAACTCACCCGAAGTCAGCCGAACGACGCGTGACAATTCACAAATGCAGAACGAAACCGAAACTGATGCCGTAACTAGATTTTTTTGCCGAAACCGAAACTGAACCTTCAGTCGGTCACTAATAATTAGTATGATAATAAATACATCTCATTTGATGTTATACCTTTGCAGGAGCCAGGTTCCGCTATCTAAATGAGCAGATGTACATCAAAGAAAGTAAAGATGCTAAGCTATTGTTCAATGAGGATCCCACGGCTTTTGATGCCTACCACAATGGATACAGACAGCAAGTGAGCAAGTGGCCACTAAATCCCCTTGATGTCATTATCAATGATATTTTACAATTGTATGTAAATATTATACTATTGTATACCATAATTGTTAAAGAAAGTCACTAACTACACCTTTTTTTATTTACTTTTAAGTATATATATACATATTAATCTAATTACAAATATTTTTCTATAGAAAAAATCGTATCCTACAGTTTCTGTACATCAAATAATGTGGTAACAATATAAATCGATAAATGCTATTGAGCATTTTTTCATTTTTAAAAAAGCTTTAAACATGATTATCTTTTATATATTTAGTGATTTTTCATTAAAAATGATGATATTTGAGCTTATTTTTTCCAGAACATATGTATTTAGAAAATGCGGACCTATCGTAGAAAGTAAATCGCAGACTATTAAACATTTTTATCTATTTAAATGGCAACCATGAGGCTAAAGGACTTTTCTTTTAAATAGAGATATGAACACGGAATACATATTGCATCAATATTTTTACTATTTTCAAACTAAGCTAAACACTTGTGCAACGAAATTAGGACCAACTTGCTGGTATCCCGGAATGGGGCTTGAACCACCGAGCACCAGATCAACAAGCTATTTGAAGCCTGAATCCCACATATAAAACATGAATTTGTCTATGTAAAATTATCTAAATATTATCTAATCTAAAACCAAAGTCAACTAGACATATATGTATTACTTTAATTTATTTTCAGGCCCAAGGAGTATATAATAGCAGACTTGGGATGTGGAGATGGCCGATTGTCGAAATCGGTGCCACAAAAAGTGCATTCGTTTGACTTGGTGTCTCTGGATCCATCCATCCAAGCCTGTGATATGTCACGCACCCCGCTGCTCTCCTCGCAAGTCAATGTGGTAGTATTCTGCTTGTCTTTAATGGGCACTAATCTGATGGATTACATCATGGAAGCTAATAGGGTTCTAAAGAATGGGTAAATAAATACATATTAATTGTTATCATATAATTTACTGAAAATATTACGACCATTAAATTACATTTTAAATTGTAAAATCTTTGTTAGTGTAAAATAGCAAAATTATTGTCATGTTTATATTACATTCCTAATATTTTATTTATGTTCTAGTGGTCTTTTGAAAATCGCAGAAGTGGAGAGTCGTTTTGAAAATGTGGACGCATTTTTAAAAGATATACAGAAATACGGGTTTAGTCTTATAAAATCAGACTTAAACCAAAATTTATTTTATTTTATGGACTTCAAAAAGGAGAATGATATCAAAAAGAGAAATAAATTGCCACAATTAACGTTGAATCCATGCTTGTATAAGAAAAGATAAATAAATTTAAATGATATTATTTGTGTTGATTGTACCGATGGTATACAATAACTATGTACATGTTAAATAAAAATATGAGGCACACAATATTTTTTTAATTAGATAATTTATACTCAACCCAATTTACAACCACATATAAATCAATAATTTATTAATATCAAAACAATAGTTAACGTTCACAAATGTAATTCTACGAGTTTAATCTTGAGTTTTCTCACAATATTTCATTCATGAGAACTAAAAAACAATAATCTAAGTCCTAGCCACCTATAAGCAGTCGAATAGTGCTAAAAAAGAAGTACCGGAATGCTACTCCTCTTTATGGTATAGGGAATAATGCACCCTCTTGCTTTATTTTACCCATCTATTCCTGGAATGTATGCAAAAACACACGCATGTTTTGTTGCTCCTATTGAACACACCGATTCCAATTCATAATCCATGCTGAAAGAAATTTTGATAAAACATGGAAAAAAGTGCCAGAATGAATGTTACATTGTGTAAAGTGATCACTCGAGCCAGCCGTACGAGAGATCGTAAGCCCTATGAAAACCCAAAGATTTCCATACCTACTTTCCTATAAAAACATTATTTCATCTCTATGAGACATCTATAATATATCTTACCAGAATGATGTTCCGGCACCACTACACATTGTATAGAAGTCAATGTACCTAGTCAAGTTCTTTAATTTTAGATTTTTTTAAATCAGTCTCTGGAAATCATGTCATGAAGTAGTCAGTGGTTCCACCCCGGGTCAGAAAATTGCAACACCAACTAAAAAGGTTGTGTAACAATATTAAATTATTATGTAGTGTTTTCAACATTACAAAAAAAATTATTGTCTGCAATAAAAAGTGCCAGGCGCATGCTATTCCACCTGATTTGGGCCAAAAATGCATTTACAGCATGAATCAAAGAGTAAAATAACCAACACAGGCTATATATACACAAGCGAAAAAACTCAAAAATACCTACTGATGTTACCCCCTCTGACCTTTGTATCGCAGTATATATAGATGATTTGAGAAAATATAGATTTTTGGTGAAAATGAATGAATATAATTTTTGTTAAAATGTAGGCACCAAATTAACAATGCTTATTGGGCCAATTCTTAAAGCAAAATGACAGGAACGTTGGCCAGCTTCTTCAGTTGGGATTTATCAAATTCAATTATTGAATTAGAAATTGAAATGGCGGGGCCCGGTCAGTGGTATTCCGGTATAGTGATGTTGGGACGGCGGTTATTGTTTTGTCAATTAAATGCATGAAAAAAATACAAAAAATGTCGCTCTAGGGCAGTGGTGGGCAAACTTTCTTCATGGGGGGCCAGAAAGTTTTAAGAAATTTCTGAGGGCCAGGAGTATAGCCAATATATATTTTGTTTTAAAATCTATATTTTAATTATAAAACTTTACACACAAACGCTAATATAAGTTACAGATTACAATAATTTAACTTTTATTCGAAGGCCCTGCTATGGTGGGTGTGTGAGACATACGAAATTGTTTTTCATTGGCCATAATGTCTTCAAATACAGGTTTGAGCTGCGACGAAGTAACCTTTAGCAGCGAGAAAAGGTGCTCATCAGTTAATCGATTTCAGACTGAGTTTTTCCGCAATTTCATGGTCGAAAAGGTCTGTTCGCAGACATACGACAACCAAAACATCGCTATTATTTTCTGGGCGTGATCAATTAATTATCTTTGGATATTCAGTTTTCGGCAGTGTTCTACAAAAATCTAATTTTTCGGAATTTAAGAACAATTGTTTTAAATGGGGACTGCGCTGCATTTCAACAATTTCTAACTGCAATTCTGCAGGGACATTCTCCAGGTCCACATTAAATGGCATTGAAAAAACATCAAGCGATGACTGAATATTCTTAAAATCTTGAAACCTAGTTTCAAATTCTGTATGAAGTTTCTTCAGCGCCTGACTGAATTCTTTCGGTTTGTTCTCACTCACTGGTGCCACGGATTCTAAGCGCAGAAAGTGAGTTAAATCATTCTTCTCAGTGCAGTTATAAAACAGAAAAAGCTGATTTTTAAATGATTTCAGACAAACCCAAGTCTCATCTAAAAATTGGTTCCTTCCTTGCAATCTTTTATTTAATTTATTATAGTGTTCGAGCAAATCGGTAAAAAAAGCAACATCGGTACGCCAATCTTTGTTTTCCAAGATCTGGAATTCAGGCCATTTCTCTGTTCTATTCTTTAAAAAATCTTGTATTGCTTCTTTTAAATTCCAGATCCGCTCGAATGCATACCCACAACTTAGCCACCTTACTTTCGTGTGGTAAAGAAGATGAGAGTAATCGGCATCAACTTCAACCAGAAATTCTTGAAATTGCCGGTGTGCCAAGCCCCGGGATGGAATCGTATTAATTAGTTTTATAACCACATTTAGTACATGACTGATATCTAAAGCAGATTTACAAAGGACATCCTGGTGAATTATGAAATGTAAAAATACAACATTGTGATTAGGATTCAGGTTCTGAAATATAATACCTAAAAATCCCGCATTTTTTCCAACCATATTTGGGGCTCCATCTGTAGTTATATTGCATAATTTTGAAATAGATGCATTTAAATTTTGAAAATCTTCGGAAAATTCATTATAAATTATTTGGCCCGTCGTTTTTCCTTTCAGTGATTGCAAGCAAACTAACTCTTCAGTAATATTGAATTCGTCGACAACTCCCCTAATGAAGATCAATAATTGAGCAGTGTCACTTCTATCCGTACTTTCATCCATAGTCACAGAAAAATATTTAAACTTTTCTATATGTTGCCTAAGTTGAGTCGACAAGTTTGATGCAATAGCATCAATTGGCGTTGTTATTGTTTTTCGCGATAAGCTGACTAACCAAACTCTTTAGTTTTTTCAGGGCATAAAATGTTACTCATACTCACCATGCAATCTTTTACAAACTCTCCTTCCGAGTATGATTTGTTTTTTTTAGCTATTTTATAAGCCACAACATATCCCGTCAATGTAGAAGCGTTCTGTGCAGTATTTTGATTTATGAACGTATCCTGTTGCTCAGACAGTCTTTTCTTTAAGTTTTCCACATTCACCTTTCTTTCTGCATCACTCATAGAAGCATATTTGGTTTTAGCATTTTTGGTGTTAAAATGGCGAGCGAGGTTAAAATTTTTAAATACCGCCACTCCTTCATTACATATGAGACATATTGGCTTACCGTTATATTCTGTAAAGAAGTATTTCCAAGCCCACTCTTCTTTAAATAGTCGACACTTAGAATCGAGTTTTCTTTTTTTACACACCATTATCCCAGTGCGTTACACTTGCAAGCAAGCAAGAACACGAACAAATTCAATATAAAATTACCTACGCAAGCAAGCAAAACTGTACGACACGTTGGGCTCGATCGGTGATAGTTGCTTCGGCATAGAAACGACAGAGCAGGCGACTGTCAATGTAATAACTGACTCCGACTCGTGTCGTCCTGTGTCCTCGACTCTCACCTCACCGCGCTCCGCTCTCCATGCCCTCGCTCAACAAAATTCAACTTGCTTGGGACCCGCATCGCAACGCAACACATGAACTACGTGGCTAGTCTAGAAATGGCTTCTTTTTCAAATTCAAATAATTTACTTTATACTGGCTATAATAGCCTACGATAATTATATTTTGACGCCGACGATCCTTCGAAATTAATAGTATATAATAGGTATACTTCAGTGGCATGCAGCGCATACAAGCAAAAGCTGTGCATTAGTAAATATTAATTAAATAATCCTTATCTTAAGAAAAAGTTGATTTAAAATTCTAGCCGTAATTCGTCCTACGGCTAGAAGTTTTCTTTCTGATGTTTCCGTTTAACGTGACATATCTGATTTTTTCCGATTTAAAATTCTAGCCGTAATTCGTCCTACGGCTAGAAGTTTAATTTCCAACTTTTCTGTGCCTAACTTCATGTCAATTCTTCATTTATTTCGCCAACCAATTTGTTCTATAGATATAGTCAAGTCGAGAAAAAACTGTGTATTTTTAAGGCTGCGAGTTTTGTGTAATAGACAAGTAAATTTCGCGTGCTTCTTCGAAAGGTCCTATGCCAGGTGAGAACTACGCGCATGTAATCGCAGAAATGTTATTTTTTACAAATTTCACCCAAAACTTTCGGTGTAAATTCTATGGTGAATGTTAATACAATACAAAAATATCTGTCATATGTCATATAACATATTTATAATGATATAATAAAAATTTTCATTTATTTTTGTGAAAAGAAACGTATATCTGAAATTAGTATTGTTTCCGATTTAATTATATATAAATTGTCTTCAAAATATATTCAAATTTTTTGCCGCATTAGCTATACCTGTATAAAATATTTATTTATTTAGGAAATATTGTTTACAATACTTATTTTATAGTGAGGTTATTTTTGTGGATTGAAGCTACTCAAAATAGTTCATTATATATAGTAAAAAAATTTAAAAAATGTATGTACCCTTATAGGTATATATATATTTTTAATACACCTATGTATATAGTCGGTCACAGCATAACCTAAATTTATACCCACTGCACGCCACTGGTATACTTATAATTTCGAAAGATCGTCAGCGGGCCGGATTAAATACTTTTGCGGGCCTGAGCTGGCCCGCGGGCCGTACTTTGCCCATCACTGCTATAGGGGAAGGGGATGGAAGAAATGGTGAATTTAGTCAAGGACCCAGATTTGGGGGACTCTGATCCCCTTCCAGTGAGGCCGCGGAGGCTAACTTTCTCTGGTTGATTAATATGCCCAAATACATGAAGCATGGCAGATGTCCTTTGATGGAGATGTAGGGGCCATGTGAATTTTTTCCAAATGCGGAAAGCCTCAGTCTCTGAGTGAAGAAACGTATTTAGTACCTGTCAGATTTTCAATTGTGAAATGAAGGAACAACTGGGGCAGCAATACTGCGTTAAATTTTGGTAATACCCAAGAGGAAAACACAAGATCCAACAGGCTTTCGGGGACAATGTTATGAGAATCTCATGGATAAAGAAGCGGTAAAACCGCTACAAAGATGGCCTTACATCAGGCGACAGTTATGTATCTATCCCTTCCAAAGTTAAGTTTCATATAAATTTATAGGCTATGTTTCCTAAAAAATCTAGAATTCAGTACATTATATATATATATATATATATTTTTTTTTTAAATAGAGAGCGAACACGGAATACGTGTCACACCAATATTCTTACTATTTTCAAACTAAGCTAAACGCTTGTGCTATGAAGTCTTTCACGGGTACAAGATATGTAAGTTTTCTAGTAGTCTAACTACTTTGGGGTTACCCATGTCAAATTCTCGTCCTCAGGACCAGTCATCTGCCAACATTTCGAACTGATCTCACTGCCCATCTTCAGGGTGCCTTGTCGATATATATATATATATATATATATGCACACAACGTGTCACATAATTAACGCAAACCCTGAAACTACTTTGTTAAGAATTGGCTACTGGATTGATATCTGACTTAAATTTTAAATACAGCTTAAATATTATTGTTTATTAAAGAAATAAGTTATCTTCATTTTGGGAAAACAAAGTATGGTCACTCTACAGGGCGACGAAGCTCGCGATGCAAACATTTGCCTTTAGGAGATCATGGCCGACAATAGGTACCTAGTAGATACATATAATTAAAACGAATGGCATAAACTTGTTTAAATTAAAATCACTTCTGAACTTAAACTGTTGATAGGTTTATAAAAGAACAAAATTAAATAAGGCAGTATGTTAAACAGATGCGAATCTTTACAATAATTATTAAATAATAAAAAATAAACTTAGATTAATTTACGCACGTCTTCTTTTTATAACAATTTCAAAATTTCCACCACCTTAGTCAATGCACTTAGATGCTCGTTTTCAACAACACTTTCTCACTTTCAACGTTTTCAGAACACTTTTTTCAGTATCACATTTCACTGTTTGGAAGACAACCACTATTATATGTTTTAGGTCATCGACACTTGTCTCATTAAAATGCACTAAAGATTTAATTCTTTCCATTTGAATATTGATTTAATTCTTCTAATATTGAAAAAAAAGGCATTGCAATTGAATTGAATGATTTTTTTTTCAAAAACACGATACAAAACAAGCTGATGTATGACTAATGACATTTATTTGAAAATGTCGCCGAATCAGCAAAGCAGGAAAAAAAGAGGAAGAGTGTTGTGCTGTCTCACCGTTGCATGAATTTATATTTCCACAAGGGAAACCAACAGTACTTTGGACCTTGAACTAGATTTCATATTGTTTTCGAATTGACAGCTGTTCTCGGGGTGACCATGATTTTAAATGTATACTTTTTATTTAAGCTACTAAGCAAAGTACTTTCAGGGTTTGCGTTAATTACGTGACATGTTTTATATTGGATAGCCACGTAGCCTTTTACAGCGAGATAGAAGTTGCTTTTGGAACAAATGAAAGAAACCGACAAAAAAAGTAGTTTATAGATGACTTTGTCGAATTATATAAGACAATGTGTTTATTGAATAAGAAATGTCATTACAATGCATGTTATATGCATATAATTTTTTTTTTTTTTATTTAAAAAAAAATCCTTGTTTACAAATAAAGGTACTTAATACTAATTTAACAATAAAACATAAGATAAATTACACATTTTTTTTGTTTTGTTTAATTTGTGGATTATGCCACTCTACTAGGCTATGCCTGTCCCAGAGTGGCGTTATAGAACACAATTATAATAATTTTTTTGAATTCGTCAGTAGAATTTATTTTCATAAGGTAGTTATTATGTATCTACAAAGTATCAAGTGGAATGTTAGAGAAAGTTGAGTGAGTCATAAGTCCAAGTGTAAATATGTGTAGAATAATTGTTTAATGTAAAAAGGGTTAAAGTTTTGTTTAAGATTATTTTTTATTTTCCTTAATTTATTTATTTATTTATATAGGTGTATATTTTTATTTATAGACATTATTATGCGATTACAGTAAGTAAATTTTCAGTTGCTGTTCTACCTTTGGAGGTAAGCCAGTTGTTTGCTAAAGCTTTTATTTTATTAATTGAGTATATCCTGATATTCGGGAAGTCTGTTTTAAATATGTTAAATATTTTAGGCCCTATGTATGAGTAATTTTTCTGTCCATGTGTTGTCTTAGTTTTTGGTATTTCGTCAAGGTTTCGTAATGCTTGTCTAGTATTATGTGAATGCGAGTTACTGGTTGCTGTTAAGTGGTTTGTGTTTTTGATGTAGAAGATGAGGGTAGACTACTAGTAAACGAACAGCTGTCTAACGTCCAGTACATTAAATTCTCAGAATAGTCTGTCTAATTGGTATGTAAATGGTTTCTTATTAATGACTCGGAGCAAGGTATTTAAGTAAACTTAAAAATCTTATAATTCTGCGGCGCGGCGGACCGCGCGGATAACAAACGCGTGCGGACAATCTGTCAAACGCGTGCGGACAATCTGTCAAAAAAAAAAAAACACGAGACACGACGTCACCAATTTTACGTTGACGTAAGTTCCGCGGGCGGGGAACCGAACAAACGCCGAAACGAGCGTTCCACCGGTGGCGGAACAATTGATGATCCGCGTAGTAGTGGCGTTTCGCGGCTTCAAAGACGCGACGAAAGATACACTTAGTGTGACACTGGCCTTAGAAAACAATAGGAGATATTACGTAATTAATATTGCCAATTGTTTCCTCGAAGAAATACAACCAAAATGAAAACAGTTTCGTTTAGGCAAAGTTATTTTGCGCCGATGTTGATTGATTTTGAAAAAATTATCGTAAATAATCGCCGGGTAAATTTATTTATTAAATATTATTTTATTAGCCTGTTCAAATACTATAGGGTTTTTTCAGCGGCTAGAACTTTTGTGACGCCTCCAAACCCACTTAATTTCTATTGTGCCCATTTTTCATTTTTAGGGATGTTGAACAAAATTTCGTCTTCCGAAAAACGTATTGTGAAGATTTATTTGTATGAATAAATTGAGTTCGGCTATAAATATTTTCACGACTCAGGCGAGAAACGAACATAAGCGGGAAACATATTAAGCCTAAATAAAATATGGGATTTGTATGGGACTTTTTCGGGACCGTAGAATTTTAACTTATTTAGCGGGAAAACTTATTAAAAGTGAATTTATTAAGTGAGTTTCACTGTATATGTACTATAATAATATGTACAGCACTAATTTGTCTGAAGGTCAGCAACTCCCAGTTCATCCATTACGTCTTGTACTTCTTCTCTTAAATTTTCAACTTTCTCCAGTAAAAGTAGCTGTAAACAAAAAAGAACCCATATATACCATACATATAGAGCATCACTACAGTTGACATTCGAAAATCTGACAACCCCCGAACCTGAGAAGTGCCAGATTTTTTAAAATGCTGGTTGTTTTATCATTGTGCATAAATGCTGTAAACATAATATATATTTTACAAAATAAATGCTGTGTTGTATAATACATATTATATAAAATAAATGCTATATTATATAAAATATCTTGTATGTAAAAATCAATGTTGTTGTTTGTTCATATTTTATGCGCTGCAATACTGTTTGTTTGATCTGAACCAAATTTTGCATATTTATTCTTTAGTGGGCAGCACAGGCGATATTTCCCCCTGATATATTTCCCGTGCAAATCTGTACTGTTCGACCAATCTGAACCATATTTTGCATACTTATTCTTTAAGACCCGGCGCGTAATATAGGTGACATTTCCCCCCTTTACCCCACAATACCCACTTTCCTCCTGATATATTTTCTGTACAAATCTATACTGTTTGAGCAATCTGACTCAAATTTGACATACTTATTCTTTAGGACCCGGTGGGTAATAAAGATGACTTACTCTATCCTACTTTACCCCACCCCCTCCCTCCGATATATTTTCAATACAAATCTACACCGTATGACCAATCTGACCCAAATTTTGGATACTTATTCTTTAGGACTCGGCGGAAAACATGGGCCACATTTTCCACTACCCTTTAAACCACCCTCTATTCTTGGTATATTATCTGTACAAATCCACACCGTTCGACAGATTTTACCCAAATTTTGCATACTTTTTCTTAACCCGCCACTGATGATGTATGTCTGTGAGACCGGGTGTTTTTAAAAATTTGAATTATTTTTTATCCCACCATTGATTTTTGTCGTGATTTCGAGTAGCTGCCGCATTGCACGTACCCCGCTGTCAGTTCACTCCACGACATCGAAGTGGATGCACATTCTGGAGTTTTGGCGCCAAACCGGTGCGTGAGACCGGCATTACCGATTATATAAGTAAAATAGTCACTGTTGAATTATTAATTATTAGCATTTTGTCAGGGCTATATACATATTTTACATACTTTTTTTAGTTTTGTTATTATTTTATTGCACTATTCTATGATCTGTAAGTTTATTGCATGACTTTATATCTATATAGCTAGCTTTGGCCTGGTGTATCTCGGGTGTCAGAATATTATCAATCATTATCGGCGGAGATTGGGAAAGAAACTATTTCTTTTCTAATTCCCGACCCGCGTGCGATGGTGGCGATCCGTCCGTCATCAAACAGAGTTTGACAAATCATATTTTTTGGATGACTTAAAATGGCTTTTGGATTGCAGGACTAAGTGTATAATGAGCTTAAAGGAGACTATGTTGAGAAATAAAAAATTATGCGTTTCCTTCCCTAACGTGCCTAAGCCCTTGTATATGATATCATAATATTATGCTAAAACTAAGAAACTGAATTATCTTATTAAGGGTTTAACAAACCGTACTTTAGCAGCTGCAATCAATTGATTGGCAGTTTTGAGCGTTACGTGTTCAATGGCATCCACAAGGTCATTTGGAGTAGCTTGTGCAATAGTTTTTATTGTTTTATAGCCAGCTTTATACAACTGCAGTGCTCGATTCTATAACATAACAAAATATTGATTAGTGTTATTTTAAAGAAATAAAGTAAATAAAATAAAATATTATATTCAAGAACACATTCTTATTGTGAAGTTGCAATTTTTTCAGAACAAAGTTCTGTGTGATTTAAAACCAAATTTATTAATCAATTAGAAAGACATACAGAAAAAATATTTAGCTGCTACCGGGATATTCTTTCCAGCCTTTCTTTCATTGGTTTGATTTTTCTGTGCGTCTTTCTAATTTATTGATAAATTTGGTTTTAAAATAAAATATATTTGAGTGAAGTATATAAAGTACATTAGCATAAATTTTAATTTACAAATCCATTAACTATTAGAACAAAACTCAGTTTCACACTAAGACTCTGTTTGTGTAAAATGTAATACATGTGAAACATGAGGTGTTTCGGTGTTTCAATATTCATGTACAGGAGGCAAAGGCGTGGAAATAATAGAGAAAGTTTTTGTAAGGTTTTTATTTGTATGACTTCACTGCCAGTGTGTCTATCGACGTAAGTATCGAGGTATCTCGCTACTTCTCTTATTGCACTGGATGGGTCTCATAGTAATAAAACTCCGTATTCTTAGACTAGCAGTTTATTTCTTCTTACAGCGGTAGCAAAACACCTGATCTATACCAAGGGTCCAATTCGTCTGCACGCTCCGTCTGCCGACGGCTTCTCCCAATATGCGCCCCACACTCTGCGCCGCACTGCACACCCTCATTCGTGCGCCGACGCACACAACCAACTACCTCACAGTTTTATCAATAATTTGTTACAATTCAGGAAAACGCACAAGTACGTGAGCAGTAGAGATGAAATTAAACACAGGCACACTAAGGTCTCTGGCATAGTTAAACCACATTTAACCTAAATGTTTGTGGATTCGGTGAAGGCCCATGCAGGGAAAAGCTCAACGACTAGGATGATGACGTTTCAGACGGAGAGACGTCTCGGAAACGGCTTTGCAGGGACTGGCATTTCGGAGCTTCAGCACATGGTGTGACTCGACGTTGATGCAAGCTTGGCCCATCTTAAACCTCACACAAGCTCGGCTTGGTACGAACCTGGTCCAGCAGGAGAAAACTCAACTGCAACTGTGATCCGGTGCGCTAGGTTCGCCAGGAATACCTCCTGGACAACTCCTAGGAAAGGAAGGGCTTTCTGAAGAGATTAACCTGCCTGGTAGTACCGGCTCGCAGCTTTTGTACCATTTCAGTGGTGGTGAGGATGCATTTGCATGCAGGCTGCCCAGTTAATTATTTCTCAGGAAGGGTGCCATTTCGGAAAAGTGGCAATTCTGTCAAAGATCGGTTGGTTCTAAGCCACTCTAGGTACTGGACTCGTATTTTTGTTCATGATGTGATGTCCTTATCACATTGATGAGAGACTAAACTTTTATTTCATAAATTTTATTTTATTATTAAAAAAAATTATTTCTCCCTTCAAAAATCTTATCTTAGAAAACGTTTTTCCAGCAGATTTACAGTCTTAATTACATTGCATTCTAAATTTGCATTATTATTATTCTTACCTCACAATCACTATTTACTATGGTATTCTTTGAATTAACGCTTCTGAATTAAATACCTATATTATTCAAGTTATTATATAAAATTTAATTTTGTATTTTTTTAGTTTTGTCTTTTTTTAATTTTTTATAATTATAGTCAGCTTTTTGTAATATAATTTTTGTGATAATTAGTATATTCACTCACTAAGTTAATCGTAAGGTAATTTTTACCCCTACCCACTTGATGACTTTTTACCCCTACCCACTTTTACAAGAAAAGAAAACATGTTTAATACTAAAAAAAATTGTTAGTTTTTGATGAAAACACATTTTATAATGAATTTGGAATTTTACACATAATTCTTTGATAATTAAAATAAATTTTATGAATTATTTAGAAAGATATACATCAAAATCTTTCTATGGGAAAAAATACAATCACCACTAGAACTTGAATGCGGAACTTTCTCTTGGCAAGAGAATGTGTTACCAATCATATTCCTTCATAGCATGCCAATACAATTTTAGAATTTGGTGTTTATTGTTATACCCTGTGTAATGCAAAGAGCTTTTTAGAATTTATTATTTATCGAAGATACAAAATACAGTTTACAAATTATTAAAGAATAAATTGTAATATTACATTATAGTGTATGAAATAATACCCCTCAGGGTACTGACATCATACTCTAAGACAAAATATACAGGACATGTGGCGTCTAGATGCAAAACTGCCACATTGCATATACAGTGAAACTCGCTTAATAAATTCATTTTTAATAAATTTTCCCACTAAATAAGTTTAAATTCTGCGGTCCCGAAAAAGTCCCATACAAATCCCATATTTTTTTTAGGCTTAATATGTTTCCCGCTTATGTTCGTTTCTCGCCTAAGTCGTAAAAATATTTATAGCCGAACTCAATTCATTCAAACAGATAAATCTTCATAATACGTTTTTTGGAAGACGAAATTTTGTTCAACATTCTTAAAAATGAAAAATGTGCGCAATAAAAATTAAGTGGGTTTGGCGGCGTCACAAAAGTTCTAGCCGCTGAAAAAACCCTGTAGTATTTGAATAGGCTAATAAAATAATATTTAATAAATAAATTTATCCAGCGATTATTTACGACAATTTTTTCAAAATCAATCAACGTCGTCGCAAAATAAATTCGCCTAAATGAAACTGTGTTCATTTTGGTTGTATTTCTTCGAGGAAACAATTGGCAATATTGATTACGCAATATCTCCTATTGTTTTCTAAGGCCGGCGTCACACTAGGTGTATCTTCTGTCGCGTCACGCCGCGGAACATCGCTACTACGCGGATCATCAATCGTTCCGACACCGCAGCCGGAACGCTCGTTTCGGCGATTGTCCGGTTCCCCGCCCGCGGAACTTACGTCAAAGTAAAATCGGTGACGTCGCGTCTCGTCTTTTTGATTGTAACGCGCCACATTTGACAGATTGTCCGCACATATATTTGTTCTCCGCGCGGTCCGCCGCGAAATAGAGTAGGTATGTGACGGCTAAATTCTGTTGCGGATTTGACGCGACGGAAGAAACGCGTAGTGTGGCGCCAACCTTAATGAGTTACAAAAAACGGATCTAATTTATTTTAGCAATAAAAAATACCACGAATTTTCTTTGGGCCCGGAAAAATATTAAGGTAGTCTGAAATCAAACGTAATTAAAATAAAGAACGGTTACAGATTCGCATCGAAAACATGTCAGGGGTAGGGGAAGGGGCATGAGAATAGGGAGGAAATGTTGCCTTTGTTATCCGCCGAGTCCTACTAGGAGTTAGGACTCGGCGGGTAACACAGGCAATATTTCCCCCCTATTTTCATACCCCTTCCCCTCTCCCTGACATATATTCGATGCAAATCTGTAACCATTTGACCGATCGGACTCAAAATTTGGAAACATATTCTTTAGGACTCGGCGGGTAACATAGACGACATTTCCTCCCTATTCTCATATCCCTTCCCCTCCCCCAGACATATTTTCAATGCAAATCTGTACCGTTTGACCGATCGGACTCAAAATTTGGAAACTTATTCTTTAGAACTCGGCAGGTAACATAGGCTATGTTTCCTCCCCCCCCCCTTTTACAATGCTCCTGATATATTTTCGATGCAAATCTATACCGTTCGAATCAAACCTTTGTTTCCGCCCACAAATTTATTTTCAACTTAATCCTTAACCCGTGCAACGCCAGGTACGAACAACTAGTAATAAAATAAATTTATAGTAAATCCAGTCGCACGGTCTTTAAAGTGTCAACAAAAATATTCGAAAATGTATACAAAGCGGACTTTTTAATGGGAAAATTCTTTCCTATTTCGCTCTTGAAAGTTACATTTACATCCATCCTTCTTTACTTCATGCTTTAGTACAGTCTTTTGGTAATAAGAGATGTCTACTTCTAGTTTTTATGTAAATATTTAAGGTAATCACAACACGCACTATCTGCGACGGACGATGTTTCTCCATACTAAATCTCGTAGCGGGGCTGGCTTCTGATTGGTCCGAGTGAATAGTGTCTGTTCTGCATCCCACTTTGCGGCAACGTGGCAGTTTTGCTACTCGCCGTTATATTTTAGGACGATTTTGAAGGGCATAGAAGCATATTTTCTTATATTGGGAACTTGCAGAATGTGAAGAATACGATACAGATCATTAATAAATCAAAACATGAAAAATGGTCTTGTATGGATGGTGGCGATTTTGCATTTAGACGCCACACATGCTTGTAACACATAAAGTTTCTATGAGAAATATCAAGACATCTGTCAAATGTCGTCACATCAATATTGGTTAAATGTGCAAGGTTATATAATAGCCGTCAAGGCATGATTGTTAAGATAAAGCAAATCAATGAAACCCAATAATAATATGTAAAGATATTTACAAAACAGTTTCAATTAACGATTAAGAAATTATTTGTTTACCTTTTTCACACATGGTAAATCCATCAACGGAACAAGTTCCAATATACAGCAGTGAGTCAGGCGTTGAGTAAATGTTGCTAGAAGGTCCTTAAAGGCCCAAAACTCCTCCAACTCCTCACAGAAACGGTAAACTCCAGATGCAAAAGTGGCAGATTGTTCCATCATAGACTGGACTGTTCCCCTAGCCACTTGAAATTTATCAGATACAATCTGAAGGGAAACTTGATTCCAGAGGTCATACAGTATTAACGTAACATAAAATCTATTCAAAATACGTTCAGGAATATTCTGGAATTTAAAAAAAATAATTACTTATATCATTATCAGTGAAACTAAGTAAAAAATCAAACTTTTTCAAATACTTCCAAAACCCAAAATGTTTGTTTCATTGTTGATCGTAATTCATAATTCGAGATAATTTTTAGATGCTCACATATTTTAAGTCACATAATTTAAAAAATATTTTCAATCAACGTACTTTCACAGGATCGTGGCGATAGGGGACAAATCAAACAACAAATTAAAGTTTTATTAATTAATTTAATTCACCGGACAAGAATTTAACTTGAGACCTAATAATGTTGTTTATTATTAGCATATATATATATATATATATATTAGGTCCTTACATATGAAATTGGAGTTTTGCCGTACTGGAAAATTTGATCTCAAATATCTTCTCTTTGGTTAGGAATTCCAAATCCAAATTTATACAGCTATTTACTCATGTATTTGTGTTTTGAAAATTATAATTCATTTGTTTTTTCCTCAATTGTTTTTTTCTTTGCGTCACTCAGTTTACAAAATGAAAAACTTGAAATATCGCGTTATTTACGAGTACGAGTTCCAACGTGGCACCAGTGCTGCAGAAACGGCTCGAGGAGGATTCAATGATGTTGTATGGCGACGGTGCCGCAAAAGAAAACACAATGCGTTTTTGGTTCCAACGTTTTCATTCTGGAAATTTCGACCTGCAGAACAAGCCCCGTGGACGGCCGGAGACCAAAGTTGATAATGAAGAATTGAAGGCTATTTATTGTGGAAGCGGATACATCGCAAACCACATCCGAGTTAGCTGCAGGCTGCGGTGTTAGTGATAAAACTGTTTTAATCCACTTGAAGCAAATTGGTAAGGTGAAAAAGCTTGAAAGGTGGGTACCTCACGAATTGAGTGAAGCAAATCAACAAACGCGCGTTGACTGCTGCGTTGCATTACTCAACCGGCACAATAATGAAGGGATTTTAAATCGAATCATTACCTGTGATGAAAAGTGGATCCTGTACGATAATCGGAAGCGCTCATCGCAATGGCTGAACCCTGCCGAACCAGCCAAACCATGCCCCAAGCGAAAATTGACTCCAAAAAAGTTACTTGTGAGCGTTTGGTGGACTAGTGCTGGTGTCGTTCACTACAGCTTTCTTAAATCTGGCCAAACGATTACGGCAGATGTCTATTGTCAGCAACTGCAAACCATGATGAAAAGCTAGCTGCTAAACAACCGAGGCTGGTTAATCGCTCTAGGCCACTGCTGCTTCATGATAACGCTAGACCACACACTGCACAACAGACGGCTACCAAATTGGAGGAGCTTCAATTGGAATGTCTAAGACATCCACCGTACTCTCCGGACCTTGCCCCAACAGATTACCATTTTTTTCGAAATTTGGATAACTTCTTGCAAAGGAAAAAATTCAACTCCGATGGGGCAGTCCAAACCGCCTTCAAAGATTTTATTGATTCCCGTCCGAATGGTTTTTTTAGTAAAGGGATCGATGAACTACCTATGAGATGGCAAAAGTGCATAGATAACAATGGTACATCCTTTGATTAAATAAATATATTATAATAAAAAAAAATCGGCTTTATGTTCCTCCCATACTAAACGCCAATTTCATATGTAAGGACCTAATATATATACATCACGCTACCTATTGTGCGTCCTTTTATTTTGCATTATTGTGACGTCCACCAGTTCCACTAAAATTTCACTTATTTTTACATCGAATATTAGTCACTAAGGCAATACTATATGTCCTTTACAACTTATTTTTCTGAAATTTTTACATTTTATTGATATACAAATATTCGTATATTAACAAGCGTAGTGTAATCAATTTGGACTCCAATCCACATTATCAATTATCGGGCGTCCCATGATATACATAATTTTATTTACATTTTCCTAACTATCGCAACTCCTCGTAAACAGTGCGACGCGCGACGTTGCCGCTTTTACCAATTACATTTTTTGTGCGGGATGCCAAAGGAAGATTTATTATTTTATGCTCTCTGGGGATGCCGCTACCGGGTCACTAGTACGTGTAGCGGGCGAAATACTTGCACGTATCATTTAGTGCATTTGATAATAATATTATTTCAGAAATCGTGATATTTTTTTCTGAGCTCATTTTTTCTGTTACGTCTTTAAAATATGAGAGCAATTCACAAGCAGAAGTGAGCGTGTCTATGTCTTCATTTATCAAATTAGGCGTTTCAGGATAATATATCGCTAATGTAGACATTAAACTCTATGAGATCTCTGGTTGCATCGAGTTCACTAGAATTTCTCTACTTTGGGTCGTGGTACAGCTGTCGAGGAAATAACGGAACACAATTTTTGTTATGCTGAAACTAAAGTTAGTTTATTCAATAAAAATTCAAAGTAAAGGTTAAGAATTGAAATGGCTGTAAATTGTACAAAATATAGAAATTAAAGTTATTTTATTCAATAAAAATTCAAAGAAAAGGTTAAGAATTGAAATGTCGAGTTTTGACCGGATGCAAGCCCAGTATATTCTTTGTCAAGTGAACTTCTTTTACTTTGAAGGTATATTTTATTTATTTCAATTTTGAATATTTTACCTGTGACGAAACTTATATGTTCTATTTTTTCTACTACTATTTTTTCACTTTGATATAAATTTACACATTTACACAAAAACTATTATTCTAATATTTAGATAAAGTATGGTACTACTGCAAATTTCCAAAATACAAATGTCGGTACTCAGTCCTTACTCCAGGATCTTGCAGATCTTAATGTCCCTTTCCCTACAAATATCCAGCTCTTGCTTACAGACTGCCGACGGGAAGTATTGAAAGTGTTACTACGATTCTTAGAGAGTAATTGCATTGAGCTGTAATGTTTATGTCGATGACCTATTGACTAGTTTCTGGCAATAACATCCTTTTACTGGGTGACAAGCCATTAAATTTAAAAAAAAAAAAAAAAAGTAAACATAATCATTGATAATATAATATATCTAGACTAGATATATATTCGGGTTATAATCACGCACATTTGATAATGTAGGTATATAGAATGTAACAGAACTGGTCCACAATATTTTACAGGTAGATTCCTGCTATGATTATGAGTCAAAAAAAATATTTTTGCAAAACGTTGGAATATCATTACAGTAACTTATATCTAATATGAAAAATTCATTACCTTTAATACAAGTCAAATAGTATAATAAAAATCTTCCAATCTAATGGGGAAACATTCCAATATTTTGCAGGGTTTTTGTTATTTTATTAAACTTTTATTGAAACGAATGTTTTTTATGTAATCGATATAAGTTACTGTAATGATACTTCAACGTTTTGTAAAAAAATAAGCCAGAAATATTGAAAAAAAATGCAAACTTTAATGTCGCATATCTCCATAACTATTGATATTAGGTCATAGTTGCTTGAACATTTTTCACTCATAATCATAGCAGGAATCCACCTGTAAAGTATTGTGGATTACCTAGTTCTGTTACACTCTGTGTATGGAGGTCAAATATCATGCAGAATTAATTTTATGTGGTAATCTGATTTCCTCACACCTACATTAGGAAGTTTGTTCACGTATGAATATATTCGAAAAAATAAAAATAAAATCCTTTATCGCATAATCGGCATTTACAGATCTCCAAATTCTGACACAAATTTTTTTATTGAAGAATTATACCAATTATCTAAAAACAATTTTACTATTTTAACGGGCGATATAAACATAAATATTGCAGATGACTGCCATGATAAAACTAAAAATGAGTATCTCAATATGCTTGCAGAGTTGAACTATAAATCGTGCATAAATAATTATACTAGAATTGTACCGCACCAAAAACCTTCTGCAATAGATCATATTATGCTAACAAACTCAAATGAACTCGACAACATTATGACCATCATATGGCAAACTTGTATAACTGACTATTACTCCTGCATATTTACGCATTATAAACAAAATACTCACCCGCACATAGCTGATAAAAAAGGTATACAAAAAAAACTACTTTTAATTTAAAATTATTTTGTGACAAATTAGCAACAGAAAATTGGTTATCAGTACTAAACTTAGAAGATCCAGAAATATGTTCTATAAACTTTCAAAAAATTATTCAAAAATATATAAATTCATCCAAAATTCTAAAAATATATAACCACAAATCTAAGTTCCGTAAAATAAAACCATGGATTACTCACGGCTTAGTAGTTTCAATACGTAATAAATATGATATTTTTAAATCAACAATAAAATACCCCAATGATGAAGGCTTAAGGAGATATTATAAAAAATACAGAAATAAATTGACATCACTAATAAAAAAAAACCAAAGAGGAATATTTCATAAAAAAGGTGGAAGTTTCTAATTTCGACACCAAAAAACTTTGGTCAACAATTAACGAAATAACCGAAAAAAAATGTTAATAAAAATAAAATAAAAACTATAAAATTTGACAATAATATTATAAATGTTCAAGAACACCCAGAAAAATGCGCAAATATCTTCAATAATTTTTTCATTAATGTGGGACTAAACTTGGCGAAAAAAATACCCAACAACAATTTTTCTCTTCCAATAAATAATCTACAGATATCGGAATGTGATAAACTCACAACATTCCAATTAACCAACCCAGATGAAATAAAAAAAATTATTATGAATTTAAAAGGAGGATCATCGCCAGGATACGACAACGTAACAACTGATTTACTAAAACAATCAAGCTCTATTATAAACATCCCAATTGCACACATAATAAAACAAGCCTTCGGTGTGGTATATTCCCTACAATATATAAACAAACATTAGTAATCCCAGTTTATAAGAATGGAGACCCTGAAGATAACTTATTGAAAAAAAAAACAATATTGAAAAAAATGCAGATGAGGCACAAAAATTACCTAAAATCAAACTCGCGCATTCAAATTTGTGTGATATGACGAATAACTAATCGAAATTAAAATAAAAAAGCCTACTATTTTTCAGTAGCTATCTACTTGGTAATCCGTCGAAGATAATATTGAACATACAGTACTGTGCGAATTAATGTGAACACAAGCGATAATTTGAAAAAAAACACAACATTTATTAGTTATAGGTAGTTGAAGAAAGCAGAGAAAAGAATACAATTTAAATTGTTTTAATAGGAAATATGTCCTCCTTTGGATTTTATAACTTCTTCAACACGTTTTGGCAGAGAATCAACAAGTTTTTTTAGTTTTCTAATATTTACTGGTCCCGAAACCATATATGTGGATTACAGATTCAATCAATTTTATTATTTTTATTTTTTATGGGTAGGTATATTCCATCCTGACGAAGGGGCCATAGGCTTTGAAACATGTTGATTTTATCAATTATTTTGTAAAACATTAATAACCTCGCAGGACTATATTCCTGCCTTGATTATGAGTCGAAAATATTCAAGCTATTATGACCTAATATCAATAGTTATGGAGATATGTGACATCAAAGTTTGCATTTTTTTTTTCAATATTTCTGACTTATTTTTTGTAAAACAAGCAAACCACTCGGCAACGATGATCACTCTGCGAATGTACCTACTTGTATTTATACATCCGCTAAAACATGAGGTCTAAAAATAGACTTGAGCTGTTAAAATTTTAGCTACTGGGTAAAAGTATAATTTAGTCATAAAAAAGGGCCGCACGTCTCATACGACCTACAGGATTAAAAGGCTTTTGTTTTAGTCCGAGCCACAAAATTATATTCACATTTATTATTTAAATGGAGCTAACTTGCACGTGTCCATCCGAAATAATAATCGACTTCTTTTGCAATAATGAAATAAGACTCGCGACATCCTCAAACGATTTGTGTTTTAGCGGTGTTTATCTTAAAGACGCAATTTGCATGTGCGGGCTATCGATATATCGCATATCCCCCGCGACCGGAAATATGTGTGAGTGTACGACAAAATGCGGCCGAATTCTTTCCCAGTGCGGAACATATTATACCTAGGTACAGCCTCTCATATGAGACAACTCAATGATGCAGCATCAGTGCTTCTTACGAAGTTACTTTCAAAAGCAAGCATAAAAGTCAAACATATTATTTTTTTAAAGTAACTTCATTGTTGATGTTGATTATGATTACTTACTTACTTACCATCACGCTGTTTCCCCTGGGGGTAGGCAGAGAGGATAGAGCGCCACACTCTTCTGTCCTGACATACAAATCTCGCCTCAGCCACATTCATACATCTTCGCATGCAAGCTCGCCGGTTGTTGAGCCTTCTAACGGGACCATCTTCCAGTATCTGGTTGATCTGGTCATGCCACGTTTTCCGCGGTCGCCCCCTCTTTTATACGTATTGCTTATTATGTTGATTATTTCTTAAAAAACTTTAATTACCCTTTGAAATACAGTGATATTAAAATTATTTTCCTTTTTATTTATCTTTAACAACAAGTAAGTATAGCAAAAAGCAAGTAGGTACCATTTTATAACTTTTGAAATTAAAATAATTATTAAAATTTAATTGATTGTATGCGAGATTGATATTATTGATTTCGCGAGATTGCATTTCCTAGTGTATACTTACCCATCTACAAAGCCAGGAATGTAGTGAAGATTCGTGTTTTGAAATAGTTGCTAAATTATATTTACAACACACTTATTTCACAAACACTGCGTGTACGCCGAAAAAAAAGTCCCGGGGAAAAAGGAACAGAGTATCGTACACTATTGTAAGAATGAGTATGTTATTTTAGGCACCGTGACTTCAAATTACCTGATTTTTACGTGATTATGTGATTTGTTGTATACTTCAATGGAATATTTGCTACATAAATATGAAAGCCGGCTAGTATGGGAATAACGTGTCTATATACTATACATTAGGGCGTCCCAAAAAAATTAAAGTGATATTTTTTTGATGCATACCCTCTTATTTTGTTTGAATGGTCTCAAAACATTTAAAAATAAAGTTTTGCGTACTTAGGATCACGACAACCCGTGCCGACTTGCAGCGAAACGTGTCTGTGCTTGCACGGTACGGCGCGACGGAAATCTCGCACTGCTTGCTTGTTATTACTTGTTTATTTTATTAGTAAACGCGTTACTTTTGAGTAGTCAACATGTCAGTGGAGTTACGAAGTTCTAAAAAGGAGATATTTTTAATAGGAGACGTAAAACATCAAATCACCGGTTCGAAACTTCCCTCTAATGGACAAATACTGGGAGTTTTGTTCTATAATATTCGTGAAGTGAATTTAAGTGTCAATGAAAGTGCAAATCTTACTATTCGTGAGTGTGTTATTTTCTGGGAAAAGGCACGTATACCGACTAAATCATTACCTAACTGTGTTAAGAAACTAGTTTCATTATACCAAGTTTGGAGAGATTTGCAAAAAAATGCGAATAAAACACAAAAAGTGTTTGAACATCGTCGACAAGAGTTTCTTTCCAACTTAGACAATTTGTTTGACATTGCTCGTGCCGATGCGCTTCAGGTAATTAAAATAAATGAAGATAGGATCTTCTTGGAGTGCCAAAGAGAACCAGGTCGGCCTGGTCACTTAGCCGGAGTGGACAAAAAACTTACAGAAAAAGAAGAAAAGGCGCGCCTTAGAAACATTGAGGAGGAAAAGCGACGTGCTAAATATTTTTCATCGTTAGCTCCATCGACATCATCTTATGAACCAACACAAGAAAACTCATCTTCTGATTCTGAAATAATAGATTTACAAGAAAATAGACCCAGCCTAAGTGGTGTTTCCTCTCAGCCCGATAAAACTTGTATGCGAAAAAATTTCATAACTCCGAAGTTGGTTGCCGCATTAGATAGATGTCAGTTAAGTGTGAGAGATTCTGTATTTATAATTGAAGCTACTATTGAGGCACTAGGGCATAACACGGATGATTTTTCTATAAGCAAGTCCTCAATCCATAGAATTCGTACAGAAATGCGAAGAGAACGGGCTGAAGCTATAAAAGTTAATTTTCAAAACAATATCCCGGATACGGTAACTGTCCACTGGGATGGCAAACTATTGCCGGCTCAGATTCACGTAAATCTAAAGAAGAACGCCTCCCGATAGTTATTTCATGTTATGATAATGAACAACTTATCGCTGTGCCAAAATTGGACAGCTCATCAGGAAGCGAACAGGCACAGGCAGTTTGGAATGCCATTATCAACTGGAATCTTGAGGACAGAATACAGATTCTCTGTTGTGATACTACTGCTTCAAATACAGGCCGTATTAATGGTGCATGTGTGCTTCTCGAACAAAAACTGGATAGAGAAATGCTTATTTTTGCTTGCCGTCATCACATCTACGAATTAGTATTAAAAAGTGTGTTTGAAGCGAAAATCAGCCAAGTAACTACAAGTCCAGACATTCCGTTGTTTAAAAAGTTCCGAGAAAACTGGAAAAATGTCGATGCTGAAAAAATACAAATCTGTACAGAAAAGCTATCTTGTTTAAATGTTTCAGAAATCGATAAACTGCTAGAATTCTACCGACTTGAATTGACTAAAGAAATAGCTAGAGATGACTATCGTGAATTAATTGAGCTTTCAATAATATTTCTTGGTGGAGATACAGAGAAGAAATTTAAGATTCGGCCTCCAGGTGCTATGCACCAAGCTCGGTGGATGGCGAGAGCCATTTATTCGTTAAAAATATCATTACTAAGCTCCCAATTCAGAATTTCAAACAAGGATAAGGCAGCTCTGTTGGATGTCTGTCTGTTTATCGTGACAACCTACGTCAAATTCTGGCTCCAATGCATTTTAGCAGTAAAAGCACCTTATCAGGACTTATGCTTTTTGAAGTCCATGAAAGCTTACGAAACAATAGATAAAAGCATTTCCAAAGCAGCTTTACAGAAGTTTTGCCAGCATTTATGGTATTTGACAGATGAAGTGTCTGTTTTGTCTTTATTTGACGATGATGTCGATCAAGAAACTAAAGTAAAAATGGTTGCTAACTTAGCTAAAGAAAACCCATCAGCCGATAAACTCGATAAACGTTACATTGTATCCAAAGAAGAACTTCGTGGCCCACTTTTTGGTATGTCTTATATGTAAATTATGCTTTGATTTTCTTCTATAGTTTACCATACGATTGATAACCGTTCCTTCTGATTTAATTCCAGAAAAAAACATTGATGACTTCGTCTCTGTCAAAAGCAAGTTCCTATTTAATCGACTCAAAATCGATGACAGATTTCTGAAGAAGAGCCCTTCTTTATGGTCAAATGATGATTCCTTCCAACAAGCTCAAAGGAAGCTATTTACACTGAGAGCAGTTAATGATACGGCAGAAAGAGCGGTTAAATTAATGCAAGATTTTCATGGTTTAATCACTGTTGAAGAGGAGCAAAAGCAATTTTTATTACGTTGCGTACAAGAACACAGAAACGTATATCCTGATTGTAAAAAGCAAACTTTGAAAAGGAAATTTAATGATTAATGTGTCTTTAACTCTAAATACATAATAAATATTATAAATGTGTTTTATTTACTGAATATAAATAATGAACTCTACAATGTCCCTATAGCTCCATACTAACTTTTCAACTTAAACTTTGACGTCAAGTCGGCACGGGTTATCGTTATCCGATCTCAATAATATTTAATATTTAAGTTTTTGGAGTCAAATGAAAAAAAAATAGAGGGTATGCGTTTTGAAATTCGAAAAAAAAAATTTCACCCTTATAGCCTGGGACACCCTACTATACATATATAATACGTCAATAATTGATACGATGTACGCATTTCACGTATTTTAGAATTAAAGGTAGAATTTATAGGGAAAAGTTATTTTTGGATCCTCAAAATCGGCAATAAATACAAAGCACGAAATATCGTTGTTCTAATTAACGGACTTTTACTATACATGTATCAAAGGTAACATGGCAATTAGCCCTTCATAATAAAAATCATTCACCTGTTAAGTACTCAATTACACCTTAATTCATATCGACTATAGATATAAGTAGATACCGATCGACTAAAACATTTAATAAAATAATGCTGCAATCTTATCTTCAAGTCCTGGGATTAATTTTATTTTATTTCAATTTTAAACTTCTGATTATTTTTTTTAGATATTTAGCTTAAAAAAAGTAACCCATAAAAACCATGTTTTTATTTTACTCCCTTTCTTTGTAAATTAAGTTTACCATCATGTAATTAAATAATTGATTGACTGAAAATGAAACATGTCTAAACAAATATCTATGTCAAAATTCTCTATCTCTGTTAACCAATTGTCATAAATTTTTGAAATTCATAGTGAAGTACCTATTATACTATAGTAATTATATATAGTAATTAATATAATTATATATCGTAATTAATATAATTATACATAGTAATTAATATAATGAATAGTATTATATAATGTAATGTAATGCAAATTTAGAAAATATTCCGCGACGTTATCGGGCCGCCGCCGACGGTAGTAATCAAACATTTATGTAATGATTCCAATGTTAAAAAACTATTAAAATATCTAAAAATCCAAAATTATACTATAATCATTAAATTTTTTTAACGAAAATTTGATAGATCTTCTTGAACGTCCCCACGAGTCTGCGTGCAAAATTTCAGCTCGTTTGGATCACGAGAAAAGGGTTAAAAATCGATCCAAAATTTTTGCGTCAAATAATCATACGCCACGAATTAAATGGAGTACAAAAGCGGACTCCACTTCTTCATTCAAGTGAATGCGTACGAGTTCTCATAAATCGTGAATATAAAAATTAAATGAAGTCAAAGCATCCAGCAAGTGGCAACGTCGCATTTCAAACTTTCGCTCGACGCGCAGTTGGACGTCACACACGGCTAGCAATGAATGTTCGGAATAATGCCGACAGCGCTGCTATTTTTTGTAACGAAAATTTGCAGAACTACAGATATACTGAGAATAGCCAAACTGGGAGCGAATTGACGTCCAATTTTTTTTTTTTTTTTTTACATTTATGGCATCAGAAAGACAATCCGCGCCCATTGCGAACACTCTCCCATCTGACGTCCGATATACGGACGTCGTAAGCAGGTGGACGCCACATTATATGCAATTTCGTCCATGATGGACGCCCAATAGGTTACAGGATATATATATATATATATATATATATATCAATATATATATCTCTATATGTATATATATATGTAACATAAGTGACTTCTGGACTCCCTCGCGTTTTCTGTAAATGGTCTCCCTGAGAAGACCTAGGCCGACGTTTCGACACGGTATCACGTGCCATTGTCAAGGCTAAAAAAGGCCTCAAAAGTTACGGACTAGCCGTACTTGTTCGCGGGTGACATGAAAGTCTCCCACAGTAACATATATATTGTATATATATCTATTCTTTAATTCACAATATTTCTGTAAGATATGAACAAATTAAATCCAGCCAATTATAGACCTATAGGCTTAACTTCAGTTCTGTGTAAGGTAATGGAGAGAATTATCTCTGAGGACTTACGAAGATTTATGGAAGACAACGGTGTTGTAGATTTGGATCAGCACGGATTTGTGCCTGGACGTTCCACTGTGACTAATCTTCTCACGTGTCTAGAAAGGTGGATCACTAGTTTTGATAGCCATGAACCTATAGACATATTTTATCTAGATTTTGAAAAGGCTTTCGACAGAGTCCCACTTAATAGATTAATCGCTAAGTTAGAACATCTAGGAATCCGTGGTTCACCACTTCAATACATTAGGAGCTTTTTGACTGAGCGCTCCTTTGCTGTCCGAGTGAACAAGTCTCGGTTCTCGTGTAACCCAAGAAAGCATGCATTAAGCAGTAGAGTGGTCAGTACGTGGAACAGTTTGCCTGAGGGCGTTGTGTCTGCTGCCAGTGTCAACTAATTTAAGAATAGGCTGGATATTCAAATGAGAGACAGTGATAGGGGCCTATCAGCTTAAGTTGCCTGCCCATTATCAATAATAATAATAATATGTATACAGCCATTGTTTCGGCCAGGATCAGATTTGGCGGCTCTGGAAAGGGGCTTTTGAGAATTGACGTGTCCACGCTCTCGCGGCAGTAACACTGACAGAGCGGGATCGATGACGCATCTCACAGGCATGCATCACCGGCGACGCTAGTGACTCATCAAACTGTGCTGTTAAGTGCAATATGTTTGGAGAATATTATGTTGTATATTATATAACATTTTTATAACCCTTTCAACCCGGATCGATACAATCGTGCGTTCACATAAAAAATTATTTCCCGCTAGCAAAACCGTTTTTCGGGTTCAAACCGGCCTGCAATGATCGTGCGTTCACGATCATTGCGATCCGGGTTGAAATCAATAAAATTATTATTGTAATGAAATAAAAATATTATTATGAAATATTAATATTGTATTGAAATATTACTACTTGCTGTAATATTATTATGAAGTATTATTAGTTGTAAATATTGACATGTATTATTATTTTATATTTTTATGTATTTTTGTCACATTTTTGATGACATAAACGAGTGTGAATTGCTTTGGGAAGCGATAGTGGCCCCGGAGCGGCACCTTGAATGAAGCTGAGGTGTATTATGGAACGGACTAGGTCCATGTTGTACAATTTATATTTTCTCAAGAAATATAAATGGTTATTCGATTGATGAAGCGAGCCTGCGTGGCCCGGGAGGAGGCAAGGCATCGTGGAATTGTCCACATGTGAACCCTAAAAAGTACCTTGTACCCGAGAAACGACCGGGAAGCCAGTTCAGCCGGCATACCGGAGTCTCGTAACCACGAGGCCAGTCGAGGCGGACCGGCCTACAACCAGGCGCTCCGCTTTATATAAAAATACTTATTGCATGTATTTATATGTATATTTCACTTATTATATTTACACGATTCTGAGAGAGGCCAGTTATGAGTATTTACTTAATATAAGATGAGCTTGGGGCGGGTACCCGGCGTGGGGGCGAATATGCACAGACCGACCGTGTCGTTTCCATAGAGGCTGGCTAGGCCACCCCCCCTTGATTATTAAAATTTTTATTTATTTATTTTGTGTATTTTAATACATATAAATGAAGGTAGTTGCTTCACTAGACAAGGTCTGTTCTGAAGCAACTACCTGTACAGTTTTTTTTATAAGTTAATGTTAATACATTAGTGACACTACATATTAGAAATAAACTTTAATAAACTAGAAATGAACTAAATATTAGAAATAAAATACATTTGAAACTCCACACAGCTTCATGAACCTCAGTCTTCCAAAAATGGTATACTACGCACTCCGTCATAGTATTTTCTGCTACGCCAAGTGTGCATGGTGTGGCCCCAACCATATGAGACCCCTCAAAAAAATCTCAGAAATGGGTTATATATGTACATGTAAGAAACAAGAAACTATTTAGATATAACTCCGAATACCCACCCAGAGACCTTTGAGTGTTTGACACAAGACAGCTATACACCAGTTCAATACTAATACATAATAAATACTCATTTAATGTACTTATACGAATATTGTCATGTATTTATTTATATTTAAATACATACATAAACGCGGGTGGTCTGAAAAAGCCATTTTTAATGAGGTCTGCTGGGACCGGCTTGAGACACCCGACATATATGATTCATTTTTAACGGTTCGAAGAATATTTTTTCTTCCGTATGACATTATTATTAATGAGCCTGGGGCCGCGTCGCATATATCCGACGGAGCGCGACTATCCCCAGGGGCCGCGTCGGATATATCCGACAGGCACAAAATAAATTATTTATCGACGGCCGCGTATCGAATTTGAAAAACGTAATTTTTTCCCAATAGAGAAATCCTGTAGTGACCTGTCGTTCCATTTTCGACTCAAAAACATGGCCGATTATAGCTTAAATCAACACTCAAAGTAGAAGTTTTTCGGTCGTCAAAATCGTATAGAAAAGTTATAGATGTCGCCCTAAACTCATGTTGTACGATCGAAAATTAAATAATGAAATAATATTCCGTCGTCGTCACGTCCTTAGTACGCGAAAGACACATGCGTGGTACATGCAAAAATCACGTGTCTGTCGCCGTGTCGATCTATTCCGTCGTCATGTGCCCAGCGCGCGAAAGACGTACACGTGTATGGTACATGCAAAAATCACGTGATTCCGTTGCCATGTCGATAGGAAGGGTTTTTTATTTCTTCAGTTCGCGCCCAGCAATCACGGTTGGAACACGGATCTACGCGCGGATAATATATACATATATTCGCGATTTTTCTTGGTTTATGGTGCAATTTGATACAAACAGTGATTTATTAACAAAAATACATTATTTATGTTGCGTTTATTTGAGAAATGTGTGTGTTAAATGTGGATCATATGCTTCAAAATTTAAAGTGAAACAATGGCGTAGTGTTTTGTGTGCGCGGCACGAAAGCAACGGAAGGAAACATGTTATATGTGTTTTGAGTGTGATGTTCCGTTGTGTGCCGTGCCGTGCGACAAAATATACCACACAGAAGAAAATTTTTAGGTAGGATATCAAATAATAATAGTAGTGTATGTAGTAAATATTATTTTTCGGCAAATGGTTTAATTATTATTTTTCGGAAAATGTCGGGTTGGCAACATTATCGGAATTCAAAAAAAGATTATTTTTTTAAATTTTTTGATAAAAAAATCATTGCATTTCGACACTTACGATAAAATAATATGAATGTGTGTGTTTTTTTTTTAATTTACGCATGTTTTCATGGTTTTTTCGTAAAAAGAAAAATCACAAAAAATTACGAAAATTTACGGCCCTTGCTTATATGTTGCTTTGGAATTTTTAGGCCCTCAACAAGTTAAAATAAAACACAAATCACTAATATTTAAACAGAAATATGGCTTAGCGATGGGAAGTAGCACAAGCCCTTTAATTGCAGATATTCTCATTAATAATTTAGAACAAAAAATTTTAATAGTGGTGCACTTTTATTGAAAAATGTATTTTGTTGGAAAAGATATGTTGACGACATATTTTGCATATGGTTAGGGACAGAAAGACAATTAAATATATTTTTAAATTTTCTCAATAAATTACACAAAAACATTCAGTTCACATTAGAAATAGGTAAGGATAAGAGTTTAAATTTCTTTGATTTAAATTTAACTTTGACAAATAATAAAATACAATTTAACATTTTTAGAAGACACGTACACGGATATACATCTGAATTAAATCTTATTAAACAGATAGCATATAATAATGGTTATTCTACTTAATTAATAGATTATATTTAATCTTAAATAATTAAGTAGGGATGTTCCGACTAGTCGGCGACTAGTCGGTAAAGCCGACTATCCGGCCACTTACGTAGTCGGCGACTATTCGGCAAAGAGCACCGACTATCCGGCTTCTTACGTTGTATGTATTTCTCAATAAAATGTTTATAGGAGGAATTACAGAAAATAAAAACCTTGATTGTTAATTAATTAATATTTTTATTTTAGAATCAGTCTTACACATTTTGAAATGTAAAGCAACTTTTCCTTTGGTAATCATCTAATCAGTCTCTAAAATTATTTACTTTAAAAGAAAAAATATCTAACATTTATCAAACAAAATTAGTATCTTAATTAACAATATAAATAAAAGAATAGGATTTTTTTTATTAATAGACTAAATAATATTAAACCAAGATTGCATGTACATGATGTACTGAAAAAAAAAATTATAAAAATTCTAAAAATTCATAAAAACAAAAACAATCACTCTGACGTACTTATATGAATCATTGTCCAAATGATTAAAAAAATCCATATACGAGACTTTATTTTTTGACATGACAATATACAATAACAGTATTGTCTTTAATTTTTACCCAAAAATACCGCTCTGACCCGTGCAAAAGCAAAAATCAAGAAACAATGCGAAGTAAACAAAATACGTTCCGACATGCTCGCAGGCGGCGATTGCGACTTGCGCGCTAATCAGCTGTAAACAAAGCGTCAAGGAAATTACTGACTACCTCCGAAACCGTGATCGGCTTGGCCGACTAGTCGGCCTCTTTATGACTAATCAGCTAGTCGGCCAAAGTCATAATCGGCACATCTCTAATAAAAAGATAAAACAAATTTTTTTTAAACAATATATTTATCCCAAGTCAACAGATATAAATAAATAATGGCGTAGAATTTTATTTGTCGATAACAATTTGTCAAAAATAATAACTAAAAATATTCCTGATTCAATTCAGCCGGCCTTTTATACGAGTAACAAATTTTAAAAATACATACTAAATAACAAGGACAGTGATAATCCTATCATGAAATCAGGAGTTTATAGACTTAATTGTAACGATTGTGATAATTTTTATATTGGCAAAACAAAAAGAAATTTTGTAACTAGGGTTAAAGAACATATCAAAGCATTAACTAGCAATATTGAGTCTGATTTTGCAAAACATTTAATAGAATATGACCATACATTTAATATTAACACTGGTTTAAAATTTTTGCATTTCAGCTATAAGATCCCACAAATAAATAATCTAGAAATACTTGAAATTAGGAAAAATGTTAATATTAATTCAAATTTAATAAATACACAGACAAAATTTTTGCATAACCCAATATTAAATATTTTTCCACTTAACATTCCATCCTCTCCAGATGACCCATAATAATTAACACCTCTGACCCCCCCCACCCCTCATCGTCCCTTCACCGTAACACATTTGCATGGTTTACTTTTTCAATTTTAGTACACCAATAATCCTGAAAAAGGGAACATTGTTCTCGAAACATGTAGATTGTTTAATCTAATAAAGTGGTGAAAAGAAAGTGATTTGTGTTTTATTTTAATTCATTTTTAGTCCACCATGACTGAAACTTATTAGTTTAGGTCCTCAGGGCCATGTACTTTATGTATAATACGTAAAAGACTAGTTGTGGATGATTATTATGATATTTATTGTAATGTACGGCCGCAATGGTTGGCACATTTTTGTTAAATAATTTAATTATTTGGCCCTGCATGTCCAAAATAATTATGTCCAACTATTTGCAGGGCCTAGTACTGTATAATTGACGTCTATACTGTAATTATACTATAGTACAATAGTACTGTATATTTATTTATTTATGGTTTTTGTGTTTAATTTGTAGAACTCCATATTTATTTTTAGCGAAATTTAAAATAAATTAAATTTTAATAAATATTATTATTAAGTTCTACGGGTTAAGTATATTTATGTGTTACAGCTGTTTCGGCAAGCGTTATCAAACAGACTGTTTGATAATGGCCTTACAAGCCGAAACAGCTGTAACACATAAATATACTTAACCCGTAGAACTTAATAATAATATTTATTAAAATTTAATTTATTTTAAATTTCGCTAAAAAAAAAAAAAAAAACTGTATAATTACGTCAAGTCTTCCATATAGATGGAAGAGCTTTGCGGAAAGTAAAACAAAGTATATTTTAGATTTAAAAAACTTTATCCAGGTATCTTAATTTTAAAAAATAAAATAAGTATTAAAAAACGCATTATTTACGCGATGACCCAATAGATTGCCTGGTTAACTTTTTATTCCTTTAAATAATTTAATAATGGACAATAAATTACTTAGCACTACTTCTACACTATCATTTATACGCCCCAAAACAACAATACATAAATTATGAATGAAGTGAGAACAAATTGTACTTCATTGATAACTAGCTGTTCGTACTCGGCATTGCACGGGTTAAGGATTAAGTTGAAAATAAATTTGTGGGGGGGAACACAGGTTTGATTCGAAAAGTGTAGATTTGCATCGAAAATATATAGGAGCAATGTTCCCTGTAAGGTGTGCGCGCGCACACCTAGCAAAATGTCTCCGCACACATGTTTTACCCTCCGCAGAGTCAATATTATAAAAGAAAGTTTCCTTTGCCAGATTTTAGTTTTGCTCGAATGCATGAAACAATACATGCACAATGCAATTTTCATTAAATTAATTACCGATTTTCTAGTGTTTTTGCTTTGGGGCATTGAATCTCCTAGGGCCGGTCCTTTAATGTATGTATTCCGTTAAAAAATTAGGTACAATAGAAATGCGACAAAATTCGGAGAAAGATTTTTTACGTAGTTAAAAATTTAATAAGAATAATTTTGAATAAAAGTGAAAAAACTACATTTTTATAAATGTTTCTTTTGAAAAAAAACACAACATACAATAAATAGATTCAATATAAATAAAAATAAAGTTCTACAAGTTTAGTATTTAATATATTATATCAACGAATATTTTTTTTCTTTTTTATTTATTTCAAAAATGATCTTTGTTAATGTTGTTATTATATAAAATCAGTGTGATTAATAAATACCCTAAAAATATAAATTTTAATGACAAATTGTATGTGTGTTTATGGGGGGGGGTAAATTTCTCGCACCGCCACTGCACAGATGCGTCAAAGATCCGCACACACAATAGAAAAATTAGAGGGAACGTTGATCAGGGGAGGGGAAGGGTTAAAATAATAGGGGGAAATGTCGCATATGTTACCCACTGAGTCCTTAATAATAAGTTTCCAAATTTTGAGTCCGATTTGTCAAACCGTACAGATTTGCATCGAAAATATATCACGGGAGGGAAAGGTTTAAAAGAATAGGGGGGAAATGTCACATATGTTACCCGCCGAGTCTATAAGAATTAGTTTCCAAATTTTGAGTCCGATCGGTCAAACGGTACAGATTTGCATCGAAAATATATCAGCGGAGGGGAAGGGTTAAAAGAATGGGGGGAAATGTCGCCCATGATACCCGCCGAGTCCTAAAGCATAAGTATGCAAAGTTTGAATCGAATAAACGGTATAGATTTGTATAGAGAACAGACAGACAGACAGACATTGAGTTTTATAGGTATAGATGAAAATTAGTTAACTGATGATATCTTGGATATCAGGGATAGTTTGAGACTATCAAAATAGTAGTTCTTTATTTGGTGGTCATATTGTATCGGTCAGCTTGAATATGCTGTAACACATTTTTCGTTATAACCATTCAAGTGCAAGTATGTTTGTTATCCTCCTACTGGACATTCAAACTATATTTGTACTTTCTATAGAACACACTTTTTATTAAATGTAACATACCTTTGGAAGTTTTCCCATTGCCATTTGAACTTCTGTTGTTTTGGTAAAACCCAAAATTCTAGCTGTTTGCGATTTGTCAGAATCCGAAGTCGTTAACTGGATTAAAAAAGTATATTTGATGTTAGTCAAAATAATTAAATAATAATTTTCTCATTTTTGTTTTTTTACGTGGAGTTATGTTTAGTATGTATTTATTTTTTTATTTATATACCTTTATTTAGTTAATGATACATTGTTTATTATTAGCTAATATTAAAAACATTATGTATATATTGAACACTTATTAAATAATATTTATCTTCATACATTTTCCATTGTTATGTGCCGTTTACATTCTTGTTTGAAGATATTGATTCTGCTCAGCTTCCTCACACCTTCTGGCAGACTATTATACTCATTTATTCCCTTGTAATAAATACAATTTTGTGTGTTTGTCTTTTTTCTATTTGGATTACTTATTTTGTTTGCATTTCTTGTATTATGTCAATGTATCTCTGTGTTATATTTGATCTTATTTTAAAAATATTTTGTCATTTAATATTTTGTGAATGAATATCATTGTATTTAATTTTAATCCTTGTTTTATATTAATCCAATTTAAATTTGAGAGCATCTTTTTAATTTTGGAATATCTATTTCTCTGTAGAATTATCCTCATTGCTCTATTCTGTTGAATTTGTAATTTTTGTATACCTGCTTCATTACATAGGTACAAAATAGTGGGGCAAAATTGAAAATGAGGAGCAATTATTGATTCATGTACATATTGTTATCGCTGTTTGTTTAGTTCATTTTGGTCTTATTCTTCCTAAGAATGATACTTTCTTTGCAATTTTCTTTGTTATGTATTCAGCATGTTTTTTAAACGATAATTTAGAGTTTATAATTATCCTCAAATATTTTATTGTATCCACTATTTCTATTTCTTCTTCATCAATCTCTATCTTCTTTTTTTTAAATGTTTTATAGCATTTTTTATTTGTTTTTACATTTATTAGTCATTCCAGTTAAGGCTGGTTAAACCAACTTGGATTATGTGAGATATATACATAATATGTACTATTAATATGTACTAATATGTACTACTCGTAGATATTTTAATTACTAAATATAAAATTTCTCTTGTTTTATCGTCAGTCAGTGAACCCTATTTACATGATTTACATTTTACAAAAATAAAATGTGGCACAATTTTACATTTGACATCTATGACAATTTTTTTTTGATGCAAAGATAAGCGAAACAATACACAGATATGTGGGATAAAAAAGCAAAGTCAGCAATATACAAAAAATTAAAAATATATTTTGAATGCCGTCACCGTCATGTTTCCTATAAAATCTTGAATTACATATAATACACAATAAACTAATAATCCTCGATGACTGCGTTGAATTTATCGCTGCCTTTGCTTTTATAGCCCGCTTATGTATTATTACTTACTTCTGAATAATAAATTGATAAATCTGGTTTTATCGATTCTGCTAGATCATAAGGTGTAACCAAGTATAGGAGATGCATTATACCAATAACTACCAAACTCTTTTGTGCTTCCTTCAAGTCAGCGTATAATTGCTGAGCACGATGTAACTGCATACCACCTGAAATAATATTTTAAAACTTTGAATAATTTTTTACACATTTAAATAAGAAAAGTCAAAAACTATCTGTCTCCTACCAAACCTTTAATGGTAGCTTTTCCCAATCTGCTGACCGCTAATTCCATATCATTGGTAATTGTCAAATGTTTTTTGTTATCTCTAATACTCTGTTGATTGATAAGCTCTTCTGTTTCACCTGTTTTTATAGTTTGATTTATAGAAATTGATACATTCAAAGATGCACTATTATGTTGTAAACTATTCTTTATTTCGATAGCCCCCATTTTAAATAACAGTCGTATTGTTTCATCCACCTCCTTCTTTAGATTAACGTTTAATCTGTAAATAAAATTTGTAAATATTTATTTAAGAGGCCGCTGTACCTGGCAAGTTTCATAATTCTGACAAATGTTGCACTTTTTTGCCGCATCTCGAGCGCTGCCGTCGAAATCTATCAATCTCAAAATGCTGATATTTGTTGTTTTGGTGTATGTAAATTATCTGAACCAAGCAAACCAAATCATAGAAATGCGCTAATATTAACACCTGACATTCCAATTGCAAAGGGCAATGTGCGTGACCCTTTCTACAAGAATGCAAGTTTTGCTAGTTCAGCAAATCGCTTGATACATTTTGTGTAAATGCGATTTCTTGGATCGTATTAGGGATGTAAACAATGTACAGGGTTTACAATACGACCGAATATATAGATTTTTTTCTTTCATTCTTTTCGTTGATGCGCAGGATTAATTAAACAATCGTTTTATTTTGTCAAGATTTTTTTAACCTCTATATTACTTTTAACATTGTTGTTATTTTTCATTTTTTTATATCTATGTTTTATCTATTTTAATTACTTATTATATTTTTTATTGACAGAGACAGCAGTTCTGCAGGGACATCTGGGTATTCTGCTGGCGCTCGAAATCGAAGAATATATGACCATCTCTTTCTATCAAAACCTTACTGTTTTAGCAACGTATATGAAAATAATATGTGACGAAAGTGTAATTTTTATTTCATTTATGGTTATGTAAAGAAGTTAATATGCCTGTCACTACTGTGCATCTCGGGCGATCTCGATATCCGAAAACTCCCGAGTCCGGACGAAAGTAGCCGAGTAAGCGTGGCGCATACCGATCGGTTTGGCATCGTCACATCCAGTCGCATTGCTCATAATTGCGTGCAATTTGCATAGAAATATTTTCTTTTCGCATGTTTTGTACTTTACCGGATCCGATTCTGACTCACCGGATCCGGCAAGTCCCAAAACATGCCGGATCCGCTGGACCAGATTGCAATCCCAAATCACAACACACACATGTAATTCAAGCATAAATCCTAAATGCATTCTTTTTACGAGTATCTTCCTTTTATTAACACTGGAAAAGTTTACGTGGCATTTTAGGATATATTTGTATAAACTAACGGGAGCATAACCTTACGACCGCCGTGGTTGGTGTTCATCAAAATCATATTTTAACAAATATACGATTTAATTAATTCAAATTCTGAGTATGAGGTATAATTTTTTTAATATTTTTATATTAATAACAATGAAATTCTTTTAGTAGGCATGTAAACTTTAATTCAAAAAATCAATGTTTTAATGGTTTTTTGGAAGCTGCAACATAGGAGATGGAACATGAATTTTAATCTTTTCGTAAGTGTTTTTTATTTTTACCATTTTTTTACTTTTTTTTTTTACTTTACCATACCATGCTAAAAAAATCCTTCACATTGCCATGATGTAACGCTGCATTACTGAAGGAATATTGTCTTTAAAAGGTATTTTAAATGAAAAAAATAAGCTTAAACCGATTTCAAATATGTCAAATAGTTATTGCCATACTTTTCCTCGAAATATTGAGTATTTAAAGTGAAATATTAATAAATACAATCATATAAAAGGGATATCTAAAACTCACAGTAAATGTGGATTATCATTCAAGATGGCTGACGTCGATATGGTCCGAGTGCGAGTGTGCGGGGAAGGGGGGCAGGGAATACGATTTGTGTATACAGCGGTCTCATAAATACTCTCTCGATACATTCCCACACTATTCTTTTAGTTGCGTTGTATAAACATTACAGAAAATATAAACAATGGGTCAATAATAATGTGATCCCTTCATGGTTCTATGCACTGACGAGAGATAAGTTGAATATTTTATTTGTTTACATAAGACTATGAACGAAACAACACTTCATAAAAATAGTTGTTGTTTGATAGTTCCTAATGAAACTGGTCCTGATTCAAATATACCTACATAAAAATAAATCTTATGTCTGTTGACTTACGGATTGCGTCATCTAAATATGTTTATATTGTTCAAGCACCTTTGAATCGAAGCAACGCACAATTTACCCTTGTCCAATAACAAAATATGATAACAATAACAGCATAAAACTAAATGAAGTTTTTGAACGAGAAAATCAATAAAATGTTAATACATCACATGTTAGAATTTTTACAATTTGGGCATAGAATACTTTTTTTCACTTCTGTACACAGTTGCCGGCAAACTTCTTGAAATTTTTTGGCGTAGTGGGGGAATGCGCAGATGACAAAATATGGGTCTCTTTGGTGGAATGGTACATGCGCAAACTTCCCCCCAGTACGCTGTAAAATTTCAAGATGTTTGCCGGCTACTGTATTAAGCACATCTCACAAAATATTTGAGTTCTTCTATTAGTGGTACAAAATCGGCAACATCCTATTTTATGAATGTTTTTGGAAGTACTTGCTACTTCACCTATAGTCTCGGGTGTGTTATGCGGAAACGTGCTATCAAGAGATGAGGACATATAAAGCCCTACAGCATCCTGTTGTGTCTATGAAATCGAATTCTGCTGTTTTTTCTATTTTCTACATTGGATCTTGCTAATTCAATACTTAAGATTCTGATAAAATCTTTCCTTCGACTTCTATTGTTCTTTTTCCAATATGGATATTTCTCAATCCATAAAATGTATGAAATCATGGCGGCAATATCTAACATTTCCATGAGTATACGAAAGGGCCATCTCCTGGTTGATCTCACACAGGAATACTCTGCCGTCATTTTGTCGCCCGTATCGACTGCTCCTTTTGTTTTATTGTAATGAAGGATGATTTCTGGTTTTTGTTCTTCAGAATTATTTATATCAGCATCATTGAATTGAGTAGATAGTAAAATGACCGCGTTATTTATTTTGGGCACATACGACACTAGAGTAATGTAATTTGTAAACCCAAAGATACTACTATATCTATCTTTTAATTTATTTGATAAAAAAAACAGTCGGAATTTCTCGTTTGTTTTTGCGAAGAGTACCTGTTACGAGTCAATTTATTTGAAGACAAATGCTCTGCCAACGGCACTGATGTAAAAAAATTGTCAGTGGTCACTGGTCAGGCAATTATAATTGTTTGATCCATAATATTGTTGAACCAGGTCGGTCACTACCCGGTGTCTCTGGTTCTTCTCTCTCTGATTGTTGAGCATACTCATATATACTTGCATATTTAACACATATGCATTGGCCGAATCTGCAAGGGTCCAAATTTTGATTCCATATTTTCCTGGCTTACTTTTCATGTAAACCCGGAATGGCCAATTTCCTCTGAAAGTGGATAAATATTCATCCACGGTTATGTTCAATCCAGGAGAGCATAGTTTTTTGCACGAATTGGTGAATTGGCCTCTAACTTATTTCCAGAGTTCTGTATTCTATTTTGCCTTGTTGATCGATCATCAAAACATCTTACTAAATCTGTGAATGAATCTATTACGAGACATTGCGGCGGTGAAAAAGGGCTGTCTAAAAAGATATTCACTGGTCCATAACTCACTCAGTTGCAATTTTCTTCCTCGATTTCTACCCAATGCTAGTAATATTACAATAAATGTATACATCTCGTCCACAGTGATAGGACGAGTAGTTATTGTTGGATTATCTCTTTGCAAACCATCACAGTGAAGATTTGTATGTAAACATATCTCCTCAATAATTTCTTTGCTAATAAAAAAATAAAATATTTCACTAATAACAGTCACATTTTCACTACCATTCTGTAAACCGGTATTTTCATTTAAAATATTATGAGCTCGAAGTCTAGACAGCGGGGGTGGTCGCGAATTCTACTCAAATCCTGATTTTGATTTAAAAGTAATGATTGAACTATTATTTTCAATTTGTCCAAATTCATTGTTGATCTTGGTTACGCACTTGTCTTCTTGAGAAACTTCCGTGTCTAATTTATTTATTTCTTCATGTTCACTCTCGATGACACTCGTGTCTTCCTGAATTTCTATAATGTCTTCGGTGTCCGTAATATTATCACAGTTTTCAAACTCCACATCAGAATCATAATCACTTTGTTCGGCAAGTTTTAGAATTTCTTCGTCAGTCAAATTATGATGCGTCATGATTATCGATAAAACACGCGTCGGACTTCGGCCTATGCTGTATTACTAATGACTTGTGGAGACAACCATGAATGTTATCGTATGTTATTGTTCTGTCTCCTTTCCAGAGAGAGAGGCAATTATAATTGTTAGTATGAGAGAATCGCTTTGTCCATCACACGCTGCGATCTGACTAGCATGTTTTGAGTCACGCGCCGGCAAGTTACTGGGTGCATGTACAAGCCGTCCAGTCACACTCGCGGCAAGCCAACTTTTTCACTATTTCTTTCTTACTCGCGGCGAGAATTGCGTCATGTGGACATGTTCTGACCAATATATTTTTATCGCGCCCGATATTCAAAATTCAAGATATTCTCCGTTTTGGAATGAATTTTTATTTTTTAAGTCGATTCTGTTTATGTATTAATTTTTTTCAATAGCTTATATTATGTTAAAATGTTTAATGTAGGAATAGCTTAAATCTGAATTTTATACTTGGCGTATTAACGGAAATATTATAGGTTTAATGGACTCGGTAGACCTGTGTTACTGCATGGTTACAGGAGGGTTAACAACCTACCCAAAAATAATAATATATTTTCCCCCAAACTTTCTGTGTGAACTTTTTTAATTCAATTTATAAAAAAAAATGTATGGTCTTCATGTGGAAATATTTCGAGAAAAAGTGTACCAAAGATAACTCTATTGCTAGAAAGTCTAAATAGAGCTTCAGGATTATATTTTATTTGTAATAATCACAAAGTATTTCGTTGACTTTTTTTAAACAAATGCTTTGAGAGTGAATGGATGTTTCATAATAAAATTAATTGAATGCATGTTTAGCTGTAATTTTGGCAACAATATTCGAAAACTTTACACTAATTTGACTCTCCAGACTGCAAAAACGTGAATCATGTACTATGGCGTCTTGAGAGTCACCTAAATTAACAAAGATCAAAATTGGGGGATTCAACATGATAGGTCTAGCCAAGTAAAGAATGGAGTTTCACATCTTACTAAATCTTCACTAACTTAATTTATTTATTTAAATTACAGATCAAATCGTAAATCTCCATAAATATCTTACAATCCAAGTATACAGATTGTTAAATTGTTACAGATTGTTAAAAACATTTAAATAATATTCTCATTTGAAATTAACTAGGTTGTGTTTTTACATAAATACATATTTCAGGGCAAAGGGGTGCGGTATTCCATCACCATGTGGTGGTGTGGTCACCGGACAGCGAGTGTCTCATCGGGGTACAGAACTCCGGACAAAGGGGTGCGGAATTAGTGTGACTGAGTCGGGAAACAGCATAATCACAAATAAATAAGTAATATGTGAGTTACTTACCTTTCAGCTTGCACAGATAGTAATGTTTGATTTATTAGTTTTCTCAAAGCAGTTCTGTTAGTTGCGGTTTCTGTACCTATCGCAGTGAGAAGAAAAGTTATCATATGTCCACTATTGTTCTGTAAACCGCTGCAAGCATCGTCCATCGGAGATGATAAAAGTGCCTTAACTCTCTCCATATGGTAAGAGGAACAAATCAGAATACTGTCACCATGTCCACCGAAACCAGCCCGACCGGCTCTTCCCACCATTTGCTTGTAAGTGGATAGTGGCATGAAACACCTTCCGACCATTGGGGATCTAAGAATGACCCTTTGAGCTGGCAAGTTAACCCCGGCAGCTAATGTTGAAGTGCAACACAGTACACTCAAAACACCAGATCTAAAACAAGACACAAAAAACTTTTCTTTAAATACTGTCACTGATAATTTAATAAAAAGTTGTAAAGTGAAACTCTCTTAATACGTTTCTCAAGGGACCAGCAAATAAAAACTTATTAGGCATGAAAACATATTAACAATGATTTCTATATTCTCATACATTACCTGCTTATAATTGACATTTAAATTTGCATTTTAATTCCATTTTTGTTTATATTATGACAATTGAAGTATCTTCTGTGAGTAGTTTTCTGGGATATTCTGACATGCATATCTGACCTCTCCAGCCGATATTTCTCCATTGCAGGTTCATACATCAGCCCAGATAAAGGACCCTGCAATGGGATCCAAAATCATATATTCAGAGAGAGGTCAGATATACATGGCAGAATATCCCAGAAAACTACACACAGAAGATTCTGAACGGCTGTGAAAACCTGAGAACATTTATTATTATGAGGGAATGCGCAGAAGACAAAATTTGGGTCTCTTTGGTGGAATGCGCAAACATGCGCAAACTTCCCACCACTACGCCGTAAAATTTCAAGATGTTTGCCGGCTACTGTATACAAAATTTGGATCAGATCGGTCGAACAAATTTGCGTAGAAAATATTTCAGGAAAGGGAGAGATGTATAGGGGAGGGGGGAAATTTCACCTGGTTACCCACCTTATCCCAAAAAATAAGTATGCAAAATTTGGGTCAGATCAGTCGAACGGTACAGATTTGCATGGAAAATATATCAGAGGGATGGGGAGGGGTAAAGGGGGAGGGAGGAAATATATATAGATATTGTAAGAAATTTAGCACAAAAACAAGAAAATAAAGATTTTTTCAAATATTTTTTTAATGACGTAAAAAGCATAAAAGTAAACTAAAAAATCAAGGGAATAAATTTAATCTTTAAGTTATTTTCGTCACCTTTGAATGCGGTGTTTTGTTTTTTGATTATTTTGACTAAATTTTAATATATTGTTGTCTATGGAGCAAAGTAATTCAAAGAAAAACGCTAACTATCAATCACATAACACTTTTTTTTTTTGTCAAGAAACGCTAATCAAAAGTCAGTCTAGATATATTGAAACAGCTCCCGGTGAAATGGGGTATGATTTATCTGAGAATAGAACATTATGAAATTTCAAACATTAGAATGTAAATAATTAAAAAATATATTTTTAAATAATGTCAAGTATTATGAAAAAATAGAAGTAATTTGCCTAAAAATTGTTGATTAGTTGCATATTACTTATGCACACGTAATGTTATACATAATACAACATCTATTCATACAATTATAAATTACTTGAAGCAATTGAATAATTGAAAATTCCGAAATTAATCGGAATTATGGTAGTACATATAATAAGCATAGAAATGGCAATATGAATGTCAATGCACTTATTTATTTTGTTCTAGGAAACTTTTTGGAAATTCTTCTTCTTCTTCTAGTTCTAGAAGAAGACTAGAAGGTCCTAGAAAGTTCTAGGGAAAAAAAGGAACAAACTTTTCAAGAAACAATCTGATGGGGTCGTCAAGAGGAGAAAAAAGAAATTATTTATTGCAAAGAGAAAGAAGGACGGACATTCTATGCGATCTTCGATCGATACAGCTCGATGAGTTCAAGAACGATTTCGTTTCCCCGCATTGTCATCTTGACAGATACAGCGCATGCGTATTCACTTGTAAACATACCATGTGGTACTGACGCTCCGCGGAATGTTGCAGTGAGCTCGCTCGGGTACCGTGCGCATGGCGACGTTGCCACGGCACGTAGAAATGCCGCGCTATGATGTGCGCGACGTCGCGGAACAGTGCACGACGTTGCAACGTCACGTAGACTCTATGCCGCGCGTGCTGTTGAGGGATAATTTGTCCCCTAGTGAATACATGGCTTTATTTTATTGGACTCATTGAAGGTACAACATTTTAATTTTTCGGAATGTCAATAAAAAAATATTGTCTTTCGAAAAACGTATTATGAAGATTTATTTATATGGATAGTTTTTTTAGAAATATTTTTACTCAGCATATTTTGAGTATGCCAAATTTTTCAGAACAGAACTGGATTGTTTGTCACAGGGACATCAATAATCAATTAATGTATATTATAAATGTCTCACAGAGACGAAATTGTATTTTTTCTAAGGGAGAGTAGGTATGAAGTCTTTTTTGGGTGGCCATAGGACTTACGACCTATCGTGCAGTTGGCTTAGGTGATCACTTTACACATATGTAATGTTCGCCATTTCCACCACTTCCAAAAAATTAATAGACATGGTATTCTATCATTTAGACTCCAAAATTGCTTCCACGCATTTCCTATTCGTTTATCTATTTCCTTTGAGTTATGTCATTTGGTGAAATTATTTGACCTAAGTACACATATTCGTCTACATAGTCAATGATGTTGTTATCGACGCAGATCGTTTCATGCTTACCATTCGTCATGGCTTTTGTTTTTTGTGTGTTCATAATTAATCCCACTTTACGACTTGCTTTATCCAAGTCACTGAGCATTGTCTGCAGCTCGTCATTCGATTGCGAGAAGATTATCAGGTCGTCACCGAATCTTAAGTATGATGGATTCTCCCCGTTGATTGGCAATCCACAGTTATCCCAGTTCAATTTACGAAAGACGTCTTCCATAACGGCTGTGAATAGTTTGGGTGACACTGGGTCGCCCTGGCTCACACCTCTTTCTATTTTTATTTCCTCTCCTTCCTCCTCTAGTTTAATTTTAGCTTTGCTGCTTTTGTAGATATTTCTCAGTATTCTGATGTATTTGTTTTCAACAGCTTGGTTTTTAAGTGCTTGCCAGATCTTTTCATGTTCAAGTGAATCGAAGGCCTTACAGTAGTCTACAAAGCAGCAATAGAAAGTCATACTGAATTATTTGCCCTTTTCAAATAGTTGTTTCACAACATGTATGTGGTCTAAAATTGAATTGAATAAAATTGAATAACCACTTTCGAATCCAGCTTGTTCTCTCGGTTGATGTTGTCCATTGGTGTAGTATAGTTCGCTCTGCAGCACCTCATTGAATAGTTTTGTAAATATTGGTATAAAGAGGTCCTTGTTTTCGATTAGGAACTCATTACTGACACCATCAGAGCCGGGAGCTTTGTCTTTCTTCTGCGTTTTCACAGCCTTATCTACTTCTGCAAGAATTATTTCTGGTAGTTCTTCTTGTTTTTAGTTACCACCACAGTTTTTAGTTACACCAGTTAGGTCTACTGATTGACTATTATTTTGTTTTGAGTACAAGTCTCGAAAAAATTTAGTGGCTATTGAGATAACTGCTGGACGTCTGGTTTCACACTTGCGATTTCGGTTTGTAATATTGGGTATCCAATCTCTTTTTTTGAGTCCTTTTTTGACACCTTCAGTCTTCTGAATGCACCTTTCCAGTAATCCTAACCTGTATTTTTGGCGGTCTGTTCTCATGGCTAACTTGATTTTTTTACTTTTCTCAGCTATATCTCTTCATATCATTTTCGTCTTTTAAGCCATATCTATTAGTTCTGCTCTGATTCTCAGTAGATCTTTTGTTTCGTCTGATAGCCATTTTATCTTGTCCTGACCATTTTCTTTTATTTTTTCATTTGTGTTCAAAAGTTCCTGTAGCTTGTCGTATTTGTCTTGAGGATTCAGTTCTTTTGTGTCTTCTATGAAACCTTCAAACTTTTTTTCAGTCCTTCAGTACTCTCTAGTGTTGGTGTTTTAGTTTAAAAGGTCTTTCTTTCTTGGGTGTGTTAAGTGCTAGTTTAGCTCTGACCATCCTGTGGTTACTGTTGAAGTTAAGATTATTTATGACTGGAAGTCTCTAGCATTGTTAGTCTAGGTAGCTAGGTAGTAGATAGAATAGTCTATCTCGTTCTTATGGTGCCCGTCTGGGGATATCCATGTCCACCTATTGTTTGCACGATTTTTGTAAAGACTGCATTGTTAGTCTAGGTAGCTAGGTAGTAGATAGAATAGTCTATCTCGTTCTTATGGTGCCCGTCTGGGGATATCCATGTCCACCTATTGTTTGCACGATTTTTGTAAAGACTATTGAGTATTTTCAAATTGTTCCATATGCTAATTACATAAATTTTTCACCGTTCCTTCTCCTCTTTATATAGGTATATGAAAACAAATTAGGTACAGTGAAACTCTCTTAATACGTTTTTCAAGGGACCAGCAAATAAAAACTTATTAGGCGTGAGAACATATTAACAGTGATTTCATTATTTTCATATATTATTTACACTTTCTAATTTTGTGTTTTAATTGAAATTTCCTTCATATAATATGAACATTTAAGGACATCTATTTAAAAAAAATTAAGTAGGTAAATATATATATTTGTAAAATATTACCTGAGGGTCAGAAAACAATAAAAACCACCACAACAATAAAAATTTTAGCACTGTCAAAAAATATTTTCTTAATAACCATACTAAAAGAAAACCATAAAATAACTTATGTGTAACTTATATGTCAATACCTATGTGCAAACCTTAATTTTAAAAGAAAATATACAAGTTATCTAAATTACTATTGCAAAAAAAATACCTATCTTAAACTAATAATATTATTAAAGTCAATCAGAATTTAAATATAATTCGGTGTATAAACCTAAACCATATCATAAACCTCAAGAATACGAAAAAAAAATACGAAAATTACTTGTATCTACTTCCCCTGGCTTGGTAAAGATTGCACATTTATAAAAAAGAACCGTTTGTAAATAGTATTCTACTTGATTTCATTTTAAAAATGTATCCCTTTTGATGATTTCTACATAATTTAGGTGTACATTCAACATTTCGCCTTGAGCAAACTCAATGGGGCAAAGTCCAAAACAACCCGCCAATTCAGGGGCGAACTCGGCGAACTTAACACAATAATACATTAAATAATATTCTTTTGAGATTAATAACGATTTTCTTTATTTTAATTACGTTTGATTTCACAATACCTTAATATTTTCCCGGGCGCAAAGAATATTCGTGATATTTTTTATCGTTAAATTAAATTTGATCCGTTTTTTTGTAACTTAATTAGAAAACAATCGGAGATATTACGTAATTAATATTCCCGATTGTTTCCTCGAAGAAATACAACCAAAATGAGAAGAATTTCGTTTAGGCAAATTAATTTTGCACCGACGTTGATTGATTTTGCGATTGCGACTACTTATATAAAAAATTATCATAAATAATCGCCGCATAAAATTATTTATTAAATATTATTTCACTTCTCAGTATTCAACCGTTCTATTTTGTTTTACAATTTTTTTAATAGATTTTTAAAATATCTTGTTGTTCAAGAGAAAAGTTTATTCATGGATAAACGCTAACCGTCGGTCGTTTATTTTATTTCTCAAGAAACTAATCAAATCAAGCTAATCAAAACTAAACCGGAAGTAATGAATAGCCCCCAATGATATCTACGAAAATTAAACAATTAAATTTCAGCATTTTAATGAAAATAATTCAAAAACAGATTTATTTTTTAAGAATGAAAATAGCATGGAGTAAAAATAATCAAAGAAAAATTAGTACAAACAAGTTTAAAGGATTATTTGCGCTGATCAAAGCCGACTATAAACACGTAACTCGCCAGTCGGGTATGCCGACAATCGCGCGAAAATTATTGTACGATATATGAGTACTTGAATTATGAATTGAGTAATTTAAGTGATTAATTGTCTTTAAACTCAATTTGTTTAATTAGGATTGTACGTCCCGCGACTTCACGCGACGCGAGGCCAGCGCCACATTGCGCAGACCTTCCGTCGCAGATCTTCCATTTTACTGTATCTAATTTTTTTTCCATTATATAATACGCACTTATCAATCGCACTGCGCGGACATTCGACGAAATGACGCGACCGCGACATCCGCGCAGTGTGGCGCTGGCTTGTTTTGCTGGCTTTGTTTTACTGAATTTATCGGCAGTTATTTCACGCGTTTGAAATGATGTTGAATGATTTTAATGAGCTAAATAGACCTAGGAAGCAAGGCAATGTAATAAATAATTAAAAATAAAGAGTATAATTGATATAAATACTTGTGAATTTTAATTAAATTACGGTATATTTTGGACGTTAAATATTGACGAAAATGAAACAAAATATTACAGTAGTACCTACCGAAAGGGCTTCTGGAATTGTAAATTATCAGGTGCACCTGCTAATGTAATTGTGTATTCTCAGAAATGGATTTTTCGGTCAATTAAGAATGTTTGCATAGTTAAGAATGAAAATAAATCAAAAATTAATATCACCAATGCAGCTCTGCGAGTATTATAGGAGTACATTTGAAAGCCAAGCATTCTTTGTTTATATTGGGGATTAAGTTTTATTGTCTTACCTTTTCAAATAATAGAGTTTTTGTCAAAGTACTTTTATGGCTCTGCAAGAATTATTTATTGTAAGCTGCCCATTTTGTGAATTTTGAGATTTATTTGGGTTAATTGTTTTATTAGTCTATTCAAATACTGCAGGGTTTTTTCAGCCCCTAGAACTTTTGTTACACCGCCAAAACCACTTAATTTTTATTGCGCCCATTTCTCGAAATATTATTTTTAGGAATGTTGAACAAAATTTCGTCTTCCGAAAAACGTATTATGAAGATTTATTTGTATGAATAAATTGAGTTCAGCTAAAAATATTAGCACTACTTAGGCAAGAAACGAAAATAAGCGGGAAACTTATTAAACCTAACAAAATTATCAGATTTGTATGGGACTTTTTCGGGACCACAGAATTTAAACTTATTTAGCGGGAGAACTTATTAAAAGTGAATTTATTAAGTGAGTTTCACTGTATATAAAAACATTGTAATCGAATGCAACGTTGTGCCAAAATTTCAAAGCAATTGGTAAAGAACTTTCAGAGATTATCGATTTTGTACAAAAGAACATCTACATTTTTATTTATATAGATGTAATTAATTTTTAATTTCGATATATCAATGGTGTAAAAAAACCTTAGTATATTCAAACCTAAAAGCATCTTCGATGAGCCGTCTTTCTTCAAACGCTAAACCAGAATGATGGTAAGCCACTCCCCAGGGAATTAAAGAAATTAATAAATTCTCTCCATTATTTTCTTCTTTCAATGCTTTGACCAATGCATTTTTTTCTTGCTTACGGTGCTTGGTAAGTTGCCTGAAAAAAATTAAAACATTAAAATAGTCAAGATTAATTTTTAGACCTAAAGAATAAACTTTCAACAAATAAAATGCTAGATTTTAACAAATATGTATAATTTCAGTATAGCTGCACTCAATATAGTGCTGTGTATATGTGTATACAGTATACAGTAAGCAAAACTATCATACTTATATATTTTCTTTAAGGGGGAGGTAAGATATGTATTTTTTAGTGCATTTGATTTTTAATTTTTTAAATGAATGTATGACATTGCAAAAATATTGTTTCAAAATTTCAAGTCAATCGGAGCAAAATTGACAAAGTTATGAACAATTGAGTGATGCTCAGACTGATTTTACTGCGTGATTTTACATGGGCTAGGGTATTGGAAGAGTTTTGAGACAAGAAGATGCTCTAGATCTTCCTGATGAAAACTCTTTGGTGTATGGAACTGGCATCAACGACTATGTGCAAGTATAAAATAATTGTCAAGTTTTATTTTGAATTTTAAATTGTGCAAAACTTTAAAGCGTTTTTCTGAAACTTGACATTTTTGAAGTCCGTGTACGCCATAACTCGAAATCTATTGGACTGATTGTTTTGAGATTTTGCACAGTATTTCTTCACATTATTCACCAGGAAACGCCGTGAGCTGTTTTCTTTTTTTTTTAATAACTATTAATTTTACAGTAACAAATTGGCCGATTTTTTTAGCGAAAATCGGTGTTTTGACTTCCAAGTGCAACCAAAATATGAAAAATCAAAAAAAAAAAATCTTCACGGCGTTACCTCGAGAAACATCTCCTTTAACAAGTGCATTTTAAATTTTTGATTCAGATGATTTTGTTTTGAGTTATGATGTACACCGCAAAACAACTTTTTTTCAAGGCGCCTTCGGAGATTCACTTAAATATAAATATTTTGCAATGAAATTTTTTTTTAGTAATGTATAAAAAATGTATTATTATATAAAAACTAAGCAAGCAAACTAGCACTACCTGTATTGCCAAAAAAAATCTTGAAAACATGCCTTTTTTTCACCGAATTAACCTTACCCCCCCCCCCTTGATTGCATTGTTTGAATAAACATACAAAACTGAAAACATTGGGGGTATTGTGAAAATAGAACTAAATGGGTGGTAGTGACATTCAAACACCTGAAGGGTGCCAAAATCACTTTGGTATTAAATCTACTAATGTAATACATAAATTTATTTTTGTGGAATTCAACGGCTTAGGTGTAAGGGTATTATTTTTTCACAAGGGTTGAAAGCCTTTGACGATTTCCATAGATAATTTCTGAAATTAGTTTAGCCTTGTATATCCTTTGAAGTTAAATGTATAAAATTGTAATTTAAAGATAAAATTTATTCAGAATATCGGATCACAGAGATGAAGGATGTAGGATGTAGGGGAAGTGGGGTGAAGTTATCACTTTTCCCTTTTGGCAGATGCATACTAAGGCTCGCACACAGGGGTGCCAATCCAGAATTGATTGTCTGGATTCGAGATCGTCTTTGGGAAGTATAAAATTATATTTATTTATTTTATAAATATGGGTGCAATATAGTACATGTATAAAAGCTTTTTAGTTTACAACGAATATGTTACAGAATAATGTACCAATGACACACTACACAATGTCAGAGAAGTGAGATAATCAATATATATATAAAGGAACCCGTGTTTCCCTACACGCCAAGTTTTTTCCACAACCAGCCACCACCACCAACTGGTGGTTAGGGTGGTGGATAGCCCTTGGTGTCACATCGAAAATATGCGAGTTTGGTGGGGGTGGCTGTGCGTGAGTGAGAGTGGGTGACAAAAATGCACATTTTTTTGTTGTGGGAAGGCCGCAAATGCTTCAAATTGTTTCAAAATAAGCGCGACGACTGTGTCGGTGAGTCTAGAAGGTTCCGGAAAAACCTGCTCTAGAAAGTTCTGAAAGGAGAAGGTTCTAGAAAATTCCCGAAAGTTCTATAAGGTTCTAAGCTGAGTGGCGGAATGTGTCGGTGTGTCTAGAAGGTTCCTGTACATTCGAATTTCTTGAAAGTTCTGGAAGGAGGATGTTCTAGAAGGTTCGCGAAAGTTCTATGACGATCCAGCAGTGTCCTAGACACGGTTGTATCAATCCTAGACACCTAGACCATAGACACGAGGCCGCTCGGTTGAGACAAATCTGATGGTCTTCACAAATTACGTCACGGAAGCTCTGGACGCGGGACATCAGGTAGACTGTTCATATAATGACTTCGCCAAAGCCTTTGATACAGTCAACCATGATGTCTTATTGAAAAGGTTGTATGAGATTGGTTTCTCGGATGGTATGCTAAAATTAATGTCGAGCTACCTCCAAAATAGGAACCAATACGTCTCCTACGGCCTATTCGCGTCAGAGTGCTTCTTTACCTTCTCGGGTGTCCCACAAGGATCTAACCTGGGTCCATTGTTGTTTTCGATTTTTATTAATAATATAAAAAATGTAATCTTAAACTCGCGCTTTCTGTTATTTGCGGATGACTTAAAGCTTTTCTTAAAGGTATCAACTTTGGACGATTTTCGTCTTCTCCAAGCAGATATATCAAATATATGTGAATGGGGAAGACGAAATAAACTTTTGTTTAATGTTTCCAAGTGTTCGGTTACATCCTTCACTAGGGCCCAAAAAACTCTATTTTTTCGCTACAAAATGAACGATCAAAATCTGACAAGAACATCAAATGTTAAAGATCTAGGTGTTAGATTTGTAAGCAACCTAACATTTCACGATCACATAGAGACGATCAGTGGTAATGCTTTGAGAATGTTAGGATTTGTTCTGCGTACTGCCAGGGTTTTCGAGAATACCCGCGTACTCAGAACTCTTTACAACTCCTTGGTGCGGAGTAGACTCGAGAGTGGCTCGATGATCTGGGGGCCACATGAGGGCAAGTACTCTCTTATGGTGGAGAAAGTCCAAAAGAAGTTTCTGAGATATCTCTACATGAGAGAGTACGGGCATTATCCTTGGCTTTACCCAACCGAGTTTCTCCAGGGTATGCTTGGCTACAATAGTTTAGAGACTAGAAGGAATGTGTATTTGATTATACATTTTTATTGATTGTTGCGCGGTATGATCGATAATCCTCAAATTATGCAGAGCATTGGTTTGTATGTTCCTGATAATTATACTAGACATCGTCAGCATAGATTGTTTTACATTCCAATATACAGGACCAACCTGCCGATGGTTATGCCTGTTGGAAGAGCCACAGCTATGCTGAACAAAATCGCTTTGGGTATTGATATATTCCATGTGTCTGAGGGGGTTTTCCGAAGCGGGATTCTCCTACACCTTTGACCAGGTTTTATGTTATTTTTAATTTATTAAATATTTTCATTTTTGTTATATGTACTTCCTAATATGTATGCCTTAAACATTTTGTTTGTCATGTACATATTATCATGAAATAAATTGAATTGAATTGAATTGAATTGAATTGAATGAAAATAAATTAGGAATTTTCGAAAAACCAGAGCCAAACGAGATAGAAATATAAGAAGTGTTTTACTTACCTTATACCCTCGTTGCGATGCTCCATGACTTCTGAGCTAAATATATACAAAATGATGTTCACAGAGTCACGGACAAAATTGGATAGCCTATCAGTATTTCCCATTCAACTGCACAAAGCCGAGATTTTTTGGTTAAATTCATATTCGCACAATGACGAAGTCAATCCACAAAAAATGGAGTTGTGCACATCTCAAACTGCACACACGAAAACACTAAATACTACCGCTTGGTTGGAGTCGACGAATCACGCAAAACAGAAAAATGCAACTGAATGTGTTTACTAGAAAACACATCCACCTCGTTTGTTGACCAATCACGGCTAGCAAATCGAGCGTTGTGTACGACCGGAGTTTTGGGGAACAATAATCCATGTGACATTTTGTAATAGAACAATCCCGAAAAAATAAATGACGAAAATTCTATATTCATTTGGTTCATAGAATATTTTTAGTTTTTAGAAATTGAAAATTATGTCCAATCACGTGGCTGCTGTATACATACCTAATAAAAAAGATGTAATCACTGTTAACGTCAAATTTACGTTTTGACATCTTTACAAATTATACACGCCGAAAAATGAATTTGTCGTTTCGCACCGCAAAGGTAAAGAGCTTTGTGAATTCGGTGCTTAGATCTAGGATTTCAGGTAGGAATCACCTTCCTCAAATATGGTGTTATTAAAATAAAAAATATTATCTAAGACCATGTTCGAGAGATGACCGAATCCTCGCTGTTCGCCCATCTAGATAGGGCCCAGAATAAAAATAATAACTACATTAAGTTAATGCCAAGCAATTATACTCGTTTTCTAAGAAATTAAATTTTAAAATGTTAAAAGAAATGTAAAAAAATTCATTTTTTTCCGTCTTTCCTAGAAAACTACCCACAAAATACTCAAAGGCATATGATGTTTACATAATATGTGAGGTATAAAAGCAAAGGCATCAATATCCAAAAAATAAAGAAATATAATTATAAAAATAAATATATAAAAAGTATTTAAATATATAAGTATTAAGTGACGACGGAACGTTGTTTCCGATACCGGTTGGTTTTTACCAAAAATTAAGTGTTGATAAACTAAGTAAATTCATTTAACTATAAATAAAAAAATGTTTTAAATGCAGTCACTGAGGATTACTAATTTAGAATGAACGTAGGTTCATTCTAAATTAGTTAATTCTAGATTCAATGTTTAAATTATTAGTTTATTTAGTTAATTCTAGATTTTATGTTTATATTCCTTCCAAAATCATGTTTCTTTTAACCTAAATCCAAATTTATAGGCTATAAAATAAATTATAAAATAAAAAAATAAAATCACGAATTCAGTACATTCTCAATTAGTAATCCCCGAAGACTGCATGAAATTTTTAGGATATTGAAATATTTTTGGATATTTTTAGGATCCTGGTACTCTTATGATCACATGAAAGATATTGTATATAAATATATATATATATATATATATATATTAAATACTTCTCATATGATCATAAGAGTAGCAAGTTTACTCATTCGATTTTATGAATAAAGTTATTTAACGAGCAAACATTTTAGAAAGAGATATTATAAAAGAAAATGAATGAAATTGTTATTCACAATTTTCAAAAATAGCACAAGCTATCCCACAAAAGTTGAAAATATTGCAAAAACTTCAAAAATATTTTCTCAATTTTAATTTAAAAACGAAAAACAATCCTAACATTTTCACTTTAACAAACGCGCAACCACACGTGCTTTCAGGCGAGTAGAAATAATTAAATACACAAGTGTACCTACAACAAACCACCCCCAGAAGCATCCCTCAACACTCCTCAAAGAAACGCCGGTCGGATCATCTCGCATGACTTGCTGAAACTCCCAACTTTTCTAAAACAAGGGGATAATTTTCTAAAAGTCGCTATTCGTCTTCTTAATGAAATCTTTCGGAAAATTCCTGGGCGTCTAACAAACTTAGCAAACACCGCAGTCAACGAGGAGAGCCGCTGAATAAAATATGAGCTGCAGAGTCGTCACGTCTCTTGTTTGCGTCTCTTTCTCGCGTGGGGCGAGTGAGAAAAATTGATTTGAAAAAGAAGATGGATTGCTGAATTGGGTTTCTGCACTAGATTGGTATTTTGTTTGTTTTTACATACACATGTGGAGTATTATTGGGGGGTTGAACTTGGATAGTCGAGTCGAAGAATTGGTACATGGGATAAATTGTATTGATCTAGTGTTGAGTACTCTCACAGTGCATACAAATATTCTGTAATCAAGTTTAGAACTATTTTGTGCTTAGTGTGTTAGTATGATTTTAGGGAGAATCTTTTTGAATTAATTTAAATACCTAAGATAAAGAAAGGTACAATATAATATGTTATTTATGAGAAAGCATACATATAAAAACGCTTTTTTTCACATATAAAGACATTGGTATTGAGAGCCATTTGTTTCCATTTCTGAAGATTTGGGTTGCCGTGAATTATTCAAAATTTAAAACGATTATTCGTATTTAAAAAAAAAATCTCTGACAGGGTTACAGGAAATAATAATATAAAATGTAATCTAATTCAATTTTGTTTTTTGTACTTCTCAACGTCTTAGTATGGTAGCCATTTTTTTTTATTACTTTAGTATTCATTTTACCACGCTTCTATTAGCTTCACCTGTTTGTCTGGACGGAATCTTTTAATCCATATTTCAACCGCTTTCTAATGTCCAATCGATTTTAAATTTTGCACACAGATATATTCTCGATGTCAATACATGAATAAATTATCAGATTTACTTAGTATATATTGCATCATAATGAATAAATGAAAGTTTTATATAGGAATTTACTTAATGCGCTCACCAAAATACAGCGCTAGTTTTCGACTGAAGTGATTTTATATACTGGGTTATATTAATACTTAAAAGTAGAAAATTATGTTACATGAAAAAAAAAAATTTTTTTAAAAAACCACGCTTGTGTTAAAATGTAGGTACTTACATTTTTTGCTGCAGTCTCCAAATAAAAGTGTGGACGCTTTCCCTCCATCAATAACAGAATTATGTAGTGTATATCAATATCGTAAACGTCGAAAACCTTTTATTTGGAGAGTGAAGCAAAAAAATTTTGCCCGAAAATTTATTTATTACAATTTAATACAATAAATTTTTGTTGTCTACAGAAGTTCTCGAAGTAAGTCATGATCATTAATTGGTTCTAAACGGATGACTTTAGTAATTTAATGTCATAAGAAAAGTATTGAATATACTGCGGTATATTCTCATACCCATAGATTATACACACGTGATGTTTTATGGTTAAGTTAGAAAGAACTATTGCGCGCGCCATTCATATTTATCTATTTTTCATCTTTCTTTTGTAAAATTTAATAGATACTGATTTTAACACATAATATGGCAATCCTACTTGTATTCTACAAAATATAATACCAAATAAAAAATATATGCCAATGATTAGGTAAGCATAGGAGGGGGAGTAAGAGCTTTGCTTACTTTTGCTGACAAGGGGAAGGGGAGGGGAAACTTTATGTTTTAATTTGTTTTATATGTTTTAATAGCTTTATGTTCGTTGATCACTCGTGTAGTACCAAGTACCTACTTGGGTACCTTCCAAGGAGTCCGAAAGAAACACAGTATCGTTTGCGTAAGCACAAGGTTATTTAGTTTAGTAGCAGTCAGTAGTAGTACCTACACGTGTTTTGTTAATTATTTTTCTTAACAATTATTGTTTATTCTATATATATGTGGCATCCAAAATATGTCCAGGTTGAAATAAAACATATAATGCATCTAACAATAGGTTGGTTATATATCAGATGGCATGTCATGTGGGAGACATCCTAATTAAATTAAAACGTTTATTGCTTCTAAGAATAGGTTGGTTATTGTATCAGAAGGAATGACATATTGGAGACATTTGATGTGTGCAAACTTAGTAAATATTTTAATTAAATGAAAATTAAATTCTTCAATAACAGCAACATAACTTTGTGATAATATTATTTATTGAATTTCAATTTTTAGTACACGTTGTTTCAAGATGTACATTATTAAAAAAAAGTGGTTTTATCCACAATATCTTTTTAAATAAAATTCAAATATATTTTACAATTCAAATGTACATATATATACTAATAATTCAAAGTCTCCTTGTCAATTTCATCCCCACTACTTAGAACTGAGACCATATTACCGTTAGACAATTGAATTCTTGCAAATATAATAGCCATGATGACAGAATTAAAGAATAAAATAATAAGCGATTTCAGTGAAGAATCTATTTTGTAAGGATTACGAAAAAATATCCAGTTAATATACACATAAAGATTCATAAGATTTTAGATAAAATAAAAGAATAAATTCTGCATTCGGTTATTTTAACTGGAACACCGGTCAGAGCGTCACACCTAAGTAACCGTCACCGTGTCTCTTGAACGTTTTTCATAGACACAATGCAATGTTCACTTAGGTTTGACGTCACGTAGATGCCATGATACCTTCGAGCGTTTTTGCGCGAAATAAAAAATAAGTAGATGAAAATGCAATTATTTGCGTAAAATCTTAGTTTATTACTGAAATTATGTTATTTTAGGGAATAGTAGACGTATACCTACATTTTTTTTAAAGATATACTATATTTGTTTATTTATTAATAAAGTAGATACATAATGTTTTTTATAATAAATTGATTCGATGTTATAACATTTTACAGACGTTATATTACCCATAATATGAGCCAAAGCTCGAGCTTCTGGGAGGAGTATTTACAAGCTAAATTAAAGTATAAAAGCAGAAACCATTTGGAAGTAGCAATTTTTTTTTATTATATAGAAACCATTTGAAACATGTGGGCAATGTTACAATACATCGTTGTCCAAAATCAAGGATTGTGTATCAATATATATGTGGCGACTACATTATACCTAGTAGGTTATTTAAAAATCTGTCATCGTACCTATTCTATGGGTCGGTTAACATGCTTTCGTCTCGACAAAAATAGAGTAGAATCAAAACCAGTCGACGTTAAATTAATCAAAGTGGTTTACACAAAAACAGAATGTTAGTAAACTTAGTAAAAACTACTACCAGATTTACGGTCTACCGGTTTCGAGACGTACCCGTCTCTTCCTCAGGACCAACACTACACTGCTATATTCACAACACTACACAACCCTACCATAGGATTGTTAAACTATCATCACTCTTGATAGTTTGACAATCCTATGTTTGGGTTGTGTAGTATTGTGAATATAGTAGTGTAGTGTTGGTCCTGACAAAGAGACGGGTACGTCTCGAAACCGGTAGACCGTAAATCTGGTAGTGGTTTTTACTAAGTTTATTAACGTTCTGTTATTATGTCTAACCACAAAGTTAATGCTTTAAATATTAATAATATGGTTTGCACAAATTTTGCAATTTTTTAAATTAAATTAACAATCATTACTTATCTTAAGCGTTTTTCTTCACCAGCATATCCGTATCCGCTTTTCTCCGGAGAAGGCGGAAGCGTGAATTGATTTTAAGTAGATTGCAGCTCCCCTGTTCCCGCGGGGTGTAAATAAAATTAAAAAAAGAATGTCAGGGATGGCGGGAAAGCCGCTGCAACAGTCCCCCAAAGCGCGGGAAACACCGTAAAGGGATTATTTTTCACTTTTCAGTTTTTTATGATGGCAATACCGGGGACTTACGACCTCGCACAGGGGTGCATAGACTGCCACAGGGTGGCGCAAATGTTTCGCATTATTATATAATTTTTTATTTAAATGGACGACAAATGTATGGCGTTACAACGTATCGTGATATCGGAATTCATTTTTTTGGAATGGTTCATAAACATTGAAATACGCATAACATGATATAGGTAATACAATTATAATACAGTTTAAATGCTTTTCACCACTTGAATTTGAACACAGCAAACAAAAAGATAAAAGTAAGGACTTAAACATAAGAAAGAACAGAAAAAAGTGATTTTATATAGTGGGCTTGAGCAGAGTGAGATTGAATAAAGAGACTAAAGCTAATTTCAATAACAAGATATTTTATTTATAAAAAAATAGACATGCGAACACGGAATACATGTCACATCAATATTCTAACTGTTTTCAAACTAAGCTAAACGCTTGTGCTATGAAGATAGGAAAAACTTGCTGGTCTGGAGTGAGGTTCGAATCCGCGACCTTTGGATCACGAGGCGAGAGTCCAAACCACAGGACCAGCAACCTAATTAATCATCTGACATTTTAGTTCAGAATGGACAGTTTTGTTGAAAATTTAACAATAATTTTCCGAAGAAAGTATAATTATTCTGAAGGTAAATTTTTACATTGTTATGATATATTTAATTAATTTAAGGTAACTTTGTTGACTTTACATTATTAGAAACATATAGATTTTGTATCTAATAAACATAATAAATTATGATGGTCGAGAAGAGTGTTCTCTTTTTTTTAGGATGAGTTCTACACTGACATATAGAACGATGTTCTCGAAACATGTAGATTTTGTATCTAATAAAGTGATTGAGTATAGGATTGTATCCTGATGATGCATCCACTGGCCTAGAAAATTATTAATATTTCAAAGAATTAGTAAGTTAATTGACATTCATTCAATAATTTTCCCTTTACGATTCTTGTAACAAACATGTCAAATTTTTCTGAATATTTTGAGTTTGTTCAAATCTTTCAGAACAGTGCTGGATTTATGTCACAGAGACATTATTAATCAATTAATGTATATTATAGATATCTCACAGAGACGAAGCTGTATTTATTATGGGAAAGTAGGTATATAGAAGTCATTTGGGTGTACATAGGACTTATGACCTATCTTTATGGTTGGCTTAAGTGATCACTTTACACAATTGTAACATTCGCCATTTCCACCCATGTTAGAATATACCATGCTTATTCATTTTTTGGAAGTTGTATATATGTTCAAAGCTATAACATATGAGCTTTCACATATGAGTTGTAAGCGCCTTTCCATGCGGCCTGTACAAAGCCATTTTCATTCCCTAAATCCCCACAGATGTCGCTAATGAGAAAATCTACATTGATTTTTTACGGAATTTTGAGAGCAATATACTTTATTGTGTAATGAAATTCCTCCGAATACTTGCATTACACTAGGATAGGCCAGGAAATATTATTTCCAATTTTTGTTAAATTCCTTTTTACCAGTATTTACAATTCTGAATTGTAAATAATATTGAGTTTATACTACCTTGCCCAAATTTTTGAACCAATATATTTTATTATTCTTAATCATAAAGAAACATTTAAAAAAAAAATTCACATCCAGGACGTTGAACCAAACTCTACTTAAGAATTCGAAAATTTATATTCAAATCTCTGAAACAAAATAATTATTATATTACTAAAAAATCTGTAATAGTTATGTCACAAATGTTATCAGAAAAATATGAATTTCATATTGATTTGCTTTCCAGCAATTTTTAATCTCCTTTCCGCAGCTAATTTAACTGGTAGGATCAGCTAATAGGAAGTGTATGAAATCGATTGTATCTTGTACCCGCTAATTAAATAACAAATTAACGAAATTTACTTCCATGAAATGTTTATAATCATCTAACGTTAATTTTTGATAAAGGATTTCTATGTATCCTTGTGTAAAAATGACCACAAGAGTGATGATATAGCCGTATGGTCTAGGTATTAATTATCATAGTTAAAAACTTAATTTCATTTTGAATTACTGTATCAAGTATTTATCGGATTGGATATCTCAATTACCTACTGCCCAGGTTGTCACAGGGGTGATATATGACGCACGGCATATTTTGTAAAAAAAGTTAAATAAATGGTTCTTGTTTGTGACAGCCCTGCGTTTCGCTGTATTATAATCAAATCCCGCGAAGTTTACCGGCAGTTCAGGGATGCGCTGCTACACATATGCGTGTCCCTAGTACCGACAGTCGTTACCATGTGGTTCCGAGTAATAGGATTATTCCGGTTTAAAAAATTTCGCGTGTTTTTTATTGACACGTAAACGAGCGATTATGTTCTCCGCGAAACGCCGCATTTTTTTAATACCGAAAGTGATATGAAACATGTTTGACTTTATAAAAAAAGTTGGTAGAGTTATGGAATACGTCGTTTTGCTAATGGGACTACGGAATAATGATGTTTTTTATACGGGAGGGTAAAAACAAAATAACCATTAAAACGTTATTCCGAATAATAGAAGGGTAGCTAGATTTGTATGTATTTTGTTCCACCAATTATACATTGAAAATATTAACATGCTTCAGAGCCAATGAAAATAAAACAAAAATCATTTTGCTCTTCACATATTAATGTATCTACGATAGTGAATCCACATTTAGAAACGATAAAACTTTCAATCGGTTTGTAATTCCATTCGAATTGGACATACGCACTGTATTTGATGTTTTTAAGTGTGCGTATATGTAATATCCATCCGCTGGTCTAGGAATGATTGTTGTCAGGAAGTCTGGGATTTTCAGTGAAAGCCTAGAATGCTTTATAAGGTTTATTTGTTCCAAACAACATTATCGCGCCAAGGTACAATTCATTGTTCTAATTAGCTCTCCAAGTGCGTGCTTTCATGCTGGCTTTCTCAATGGCGAACGCCCGCACGACGCGTTCCTCTTAATCCCATTTTCCCTCTCTATCTCCGTCTCTTTCATATGCTCAGACAGACGTCCGTCTAGATGCATTGCATCATATTCCACCAATCGTGGACATGGCACACGACAATTATGAATTCTTAGCAAAACTAGCAGAAAGCTCATCTGTCACCGAATTTTTATTTAGTGGTCGCGTCGCGGACGGTGTATGTATGTAGGCACGTCACTATAGAATTAACGCAGGGACTATTTTTATTCCAGTGCTTTTCCGGTTATAGAACGCTTGAAATATTGTAGTTTGATTGTGAACTTCATGAACGTGTCCTCTTCTGGTAGCATTTTTCCATGATGGTATACCTGGTATTAATCTGGATGTCTCTCGATAATACCGAAATATTTCTCGCACATACATATAAATCTATATTGTCTACGTTTCCCTGGGAGATTAGAATTCAAGTTGAGTAGGTTAATGTATAATGATGACGCATAACATGAAGCCATTGCCGGAAGACTGAATTTGAATATTACCGGGATACGGAACAGTGCTTTAAATAATATTTAAAAAGCGCCTTAAAAAATATATTCGTCAAATCGCAAATAAAATATTCAATTTTGAATAATAGCTTAGGAATTTTGGTGGGTTTGTGACGGTTTACCGTGGCAGATTGAAGATCCCCAATGCAGTAGTGTCAAAGGAAGATTACAGGGATACCAGGAGAATCCTCCGGTGTTCATTATATTGCATAATAAATCAAGTAAAAGAGGAGGAATAAGTATGGTACGAGTAATTTGATAATAGTTGAACTCTGAAGTTGATGGCTCAGTGCCTGGGTGACTTTGGATGACTCAATGCTCCAAAATCATACAGAGAAACGGCCTGGATGAAAGCGATACCCAGAATCGAAGAAGATACAATCTAAGAACGAGAAGAGTCGACCCCTATAGCCTACCTAGGCAATGCGTTGGGACAGTGCAAGGAAGAAGAAAACTCTAATGTTTATTGAGATATTATTTATTTTTATTTATATATTTATACAGAGTATTCACAAGTTCTCAGTTACAATAAATCAACAAAACAACGTAATCTTGAAATATTCAACTGGAGTTCAATTAAGAACGACTCATGTAGCAATATAATTTCAAATCTTAAACGCTAATCTAAACAGTATAAAAGGAAAAGGAGCAACAAACCAAAAAAGTGAGAAACAAAGTATAAAAATCAATAATTACATATAATAAATATCAACAATATTAAGTAATAAAATAAAAAAGTGAAAAACAAAGTATGAAAGACAGGTTTTAAATCAATACTCTCCCTAACAATAAAATGAAAAACAATAACTGCATTATATTAATTATCAACAATAATAAGCAATAAAACAAAAAGAAAAGTATGAAAAACAATGATGAAGTACATAGTGATAAATAATAACAATAATAAGCAAAGTATGAAATATTTATAGATAAAATGGATAACATGATTATTGCTTGTTACACGTTCAACGAACAATGATGGAATGTTTGAAGTCGGCGCGGAGGTAGCACGGAACCGAGCTGCTCATTACTATATACTATGAAGAACTAGCTCCTGATCACTTATATGCTAAACAATTATTGTATAAAGCACTCTCGAGCTGATTTTTTCATATGAAAATGGCGTTATATAAATCCATTATTACTATTATTGCTGTTTTAAGGATTTCTTTTTCTTTTGATTATTATATTGTCATTAGCAACCTACCATTCCAGCTTATTTTTCGAAGAAGTCTACTAACTAGGGGGATTGGTCATCTAATTATTTTAACGAGGACAAGAAGCAAAGATGTACAAATGTCTGTGAAATTTTGACCACGAATCATTATTTTTTCTTTACTCAGATTTAGGTACGCATACGGCTGCATTGTTACATGGGTGCCATAAACCAGATGGCCCAAGGCTGAAGGAATGTAACTGTTTATAGTAAATTTATCACAGGGAAGCGCTGTCGTAAAGTTGACGTGAAAATTTATTGTCTGTTATCGGGCGCTCTGTGATATGTCAAAGCCGAGACTCGAACCTTTATAGCGTTTCAATAAAATTGGAAAGCGTTTGATGAAAAATTTACAGATGGCGTGGTTATTTACAATGTTTGTAAATTTTGTACACGTTTACAAGTGGTGAAACGGGGACTTTGTACACACCTATATCTGGCTTTATAGGACATAATGGGTAATTAAATTTATAAAATATTTACGAATATCACTGAAGTATATAACATTTATAATTATTTCATTTATTATATATTTTGGTATGATAACAAAGAAGCGATAAAAATTCTTTCAAAACAAAACATGGTATCTTGAAAAAACTTTTTACAAATTATTAACAATTATTATGTAAATTTTTGGAGCAGGTGAGTCATTTAAATACTTGCACTTAATAATAATATGCATATTTTTATATAATGCCAATCATGTTTAGTTGTTATATATATAGAATATTAAAATATTTGTCAAAATTTAATAGGGTTGGAATCTTGCTACCACAATTGGTAAATTACTATTTGTTATATAAATTTTACATGAACATGGTTTAAGTTAACAGTATATTTTTGAGTGTTTGGATTAAGATAAAATCTTTAGTAAAAGCTTTTATTTTACAATAGGACAGTGAAATTTTTGGGTTTTGTGTAGTGAAATGAAAAAAAGCGTGTATGAAAAACATCGAAATGAAATATTTACGAGACGATATTATGATATACAGTAAAATCTGAATAATTATTATCATCATCTTAATATGGCAAAACAACTTGACAAGGTGGTTCCATATTCCCCTGTCTTCTGCTGCTTCTGTATGAGTTAACCAGTCCAGACCCATTAGGTATGTTTTCATACAAATTTTTTGTTGATTCTCCCAGCTTAATATGGGGCGACTCATCCGTCGTCTTCCTTCCGGGGTTGCCAAGAGGATACTTCTTGGTATTCGTTCCTCTGGGATTCTTAGCACATGTCCAATCCACCTCATTTGTGATTTTTATATACGTAATAAGTATATATTTCAGAATAAATACATTTTTCTGCCCCGCCTTGTAAGAAGGTCATTGTATTATGTCTCTTCAAATATATATTCTAGACTATGTTAGTCAGTTTTATAAGTTTAAGTTTTGTGACAAAAAAGCCTACACAGTAATATCACCATTCAGTGTTAAAAATAATCTTGAATAGTTCAAACCTAAACGACTATTCAATGATCAATTATTGATTGTGCCCGTTTAAATTCGGAATAAAAAACACGCGTCGAAAATTCTATTATCAAACAGTTCGCTATCCTTAGCGCCCAGAATGGCCATTAAAGAGTCGAAGGAAAAGGGCTAAGGCAAGGGGAGCACAACAGGCGGAGTTAATGTCCCGTGTAAAAAGGTCCCTTTGACGTTACAAATCCAGACATGTTGACACGCGGGAGATTAAACTACCCACCATTGTACGTGGGATCAGATGGGGGAGTTGGGCAAGAAACGTCTAAGCAACGTAAGAAATATTTATTTAAATGCAATATTTGCCGATTATAAATTTAAATGTACTTACGTTCATAAATTTGATTGTGTGGTTATAGATTTTTGAGATTCTATAATATTGACGAATTAAAACAATCCGGGCTAGCCACAATTTACAACTCTAACATAAAATAAAAAATAAAACAGTGGATCCGAAACAAGGGGAGAGATAAAATAGGCACACTTAGACAAACACACTAACGCAATATAACCTCATATATATGAGATATTTTCTATTATGTTACTTTAAACAATTTATTATCTATTTACTATGTTTTGAACCGACACAATATTGTAAACTATGCCTGTCTCAACACACATATTTCTAGTGAGACAGGCACAGTCCAAATAAAATTTGATACTTAAAATTAAATAAAAATAAATATATAAATTTATGTTAATTTCGGGATTATTTTATAGAACTCCAGAAGATTCAGACAGGTCTGGGTGGGTACTGCGCATTGTGTCAATATTAATTTTAAATGGATTAAAAAAAATGATAGAAGCATTCTAATATTCTAAACTTATTTCCTACGCAAGTGAATTTTTTTTTGGTATTGGATAGCAGAGCTCAGCCAGCGAGCAAAGTTAGCAGTATACAAATCAGTTTTCAGGCCAACCCTAGTGTACGGCCACGAGCACTGATTTTGACCAAAAGAACCCGCTCAAGACTACAGGCTGCAGAGAAGGGATTTCTACGAGGAATAGTAGGTGTTACCAGAAGGGACATAATGTCTCGAAGTAGAACCCTTATTGACGTTTATCGGGAAATCATAGTTACGGTGGCTGGGACATATCTTGCGGATGCCGGCAGATAGACTGCCAAAGCGGATATTCCAGGCAAGACCAGAAGGCAGAAGACTAAGGAGCCGACTTAGGAGGAGCTGGCGGAAATAGTTGAAGGACTGCAGCGAAGCAAGGTTGGAACTAAATTGGCCTGACTTGGGGAGTGAAGCTCGAGATAGGAGAAGTTGGAACCTCTTATGCGGTGCAGGGACTCCGACCCAATAGGACAAGAGATAGAAGAAGATCGGATAAAAACATCATAAGATATGTGATTTTGAAAAATAATCGGTTTTGTTGCTTGGTTGCATTTTGCTTATCCTTCTCCAAAATTTCCTAGAGATCGGGAGGTTTTCTTTTCCCGCGTTTTTAACAGTCTAAAGGTTGGTTTAATGTCAGTCCGTGACACACATTCTAATGACCAGATTGGGAGAGGAACGGAGGGTCCAAACACTTGGAATGGGGTTTAATGTCCGTGAAAGCCTTTAATGGGGAAAATAAATGTCCCGCCACATTTTCTGAATGCACCCGGACATGTTGGCTGGGGGGAGCTTTGTGAGAAAAACTATTCGAGTTTTTTTTAACCTTTCAAGATGTTTTTTGCAGGTTTACAATTAAGCTACATATTTACTGGATTCAATGTATCGGTGTATTGAATAAAATAATTACTTATATAATAATATTTTTTCCTGTAACGAGGTGTTTAAACTTATGTGAACACATTACATAACTTATAATGAATGCCCTATGTACTTTTATAGGTTAATTATTTTGCCAGTGTCACAAGACCAACATAAAATAAACATGTATTAACATATGTACGCTGTATGTGTTGCATGGTAGCATGCAATAATCGCGATCTATAACTATAAAAAAATTCTAAATAATATGCACTACGTATAACGTTGAAGTTTTGAAAAATACTCTTCGTGATGGGAAATGTTGGTAAATATGGCGAAAACCAATTGATGAATTTGTAGAGGACCACTAAAATAACTGTTTGGAAGAGTAATGATAATTATAAAGTTTGATTTTTAATTACAATAACCATTGTATTGCCCCTAGTTTCCACGTTAATAAAAAATTCTCCTCCGTTATACATATTACAAAAATAATTTTACATACATATTTTTTTAAAATTCAATTAAACACCAAAATTCACCCATAGGTATACTTGGTAAGCCCAACTGGTTTTGGAACCAACGTTCCTTCTTCAGGGTCTACTATAAAATAAAAGTTACAAAGTATGGATATTCATATTTTTAGCAGATTTTTGTTGTGTGTACCTGTCGAATGATATTATTTTAAACATTCATTTTGAGTGTATTTAATTATTTTTTTCTATTTAAAAAAAATATTTTAATTTTAATTTGTATTTGTTAATTGATGACTTATATAACTATTGCTTATATTAAATGTATTATCATCATCAAAATAAATTGGTTTTAATCAAATAAATTTTTGTGTTTAACTTAATTAAAAATGAATGACCACAAAGTAATACCTGGTTACAATTGTATATATATTTTTTCAATCTAGAAGACCGCAAGGACAACAGTTGAAACAAGAATGATGAAGCTATGTACTTGAACGTACCAGGCTCAGCAGGACTCTCTCGCATCCACATATTACACACGGTGTGAATATCTCACAATTACGGGTATGTACATGGCGTACCCACAAGTCTAGCTCGGGAAACGCACGACACACCGTCGCCACAGGTCTCGACCGCCCCTCGGCAATCTAGGCGGAGTGGTCAATGATAAAATGCTGCAACAAAAATGATGTGTGACAAGGTCGTGCGCCCCTCCCCGCGCCCTCCGCCCTCCCGCCCCCCGCGTCCCGGGGGAGGCATCGATCAGAGGGGAGTCCCCCAGCGAGACGCGCCGGCCGATACTTCTCGTGACAAACCCTCGTGAAGAACTAAACGCTGCTTGAGGTGAAACTTTGTCTATGCTGGCGATAATAAATTGCAAATAAATAAATAATTTTTTCTGTATCATAGTACTAGTACGTAATGCATAAACTCTTGTTCGAATGTTTATTTATTTATTTGTTTACGTTCATTACGTATAGGCTTTTACATAAAGAATATAATATAAATTTCAAAGAGCACATACATTAAACAATATCTGTATAGCACCAAAACATGAGTATAAAAATTAAAATATAAAGTAAAGAGCAGCAATGCGTATAGGCTTTTAGATAAAAAATATGTCATAAAATTAAAAAGAACATACATTAAACAATATTAGTCATAAGCAGCAAAATATAAAAAGTATCAGGAATAGCACCAAAACATGAGTATAGAATTAAAAATATAAAGTACATATGTTATGTAATTCATCTTAAATAATATGTAATAAGTAATATGTTATGTAATTCATCTTACTACTTACTTACTCATCTTACAACCTTCATAATAATAAAAAGTGTTTATTCGAGTCAGTGCATACAATTTTACAAAGGGCGTGCTTTATAGACATGATGACAGTTTTAAAAAATTAATGAATAAATTATTTTAGAGACGAAAATACTTTGAAAGGATTCTAAAAAATGATCCAGTTTTAGAATCTTCGAACCTTCGAATTCCAATTGGAAATTTTTCAGGGTTTTTATCATTTTATTTAACTTGTATTAAAACGAATGAATTTTTCGTGATCGATATAAGATACTGTAATAATAGTCCAAGGTTTTACAAAAAATAAGTCAGAAATATTGAAAAAAAAATTCAATCTTTATTACTATTGATATAAGGTCTTGATAGCTTGAACATTTTCAACTCATAATCAAGGCAGGAATATAGTTCTGCGAGGTTATTAATGTTTTCCAAATAATCCTGTACATACCTTTAAATCTCAATGTCTGTCTATCTGTCCGTCAGTCTGTCGATATGTTCTCTGTACAAATCTACACCGTTTGACCGACTTGATCCAAATTTTGCATACTTGAGGGTAACATAAGTGACATCCCCCCCCCCTCCACCATTTAACCCACCATCTATTTAGATATATTTTCTACACAAATCTATATCGTTTGATAGATTTGACCAAAATGTTGCGTACCTACTCATTTTTTAGAACATGGCGGAAAATATAAGCCACATATCTCCCACGTTTATGATTCGATAAATTGAACAAAATAATACATTTAATTCATAAGAAAAAATATTAGTTTTTAAACAAATTATAGGAATTTTGGCTTATTCAATAAATATCATCGTTTTAAATAGTATTATTGAATTAATTCCTGGTTTGCATACACATTCGTTTCATTAGTCTAAAATTGACCAAAATGTCTCCACAATGAATCAAACAAATTATTAGTGGACGTGAAGACACAAAGTCTTTTCAATCGTCTTTTTTAATTTTGGGGAAATAATCGTTTGTTTTTATTTTTACAAAAAAAAGGAAATTTAACGCCGGCTGTTGTGTTAAAAAATATAAAAGAACAAAGAAGCCAATTGACCAATCCCTTGTTATTATCCCCCCAATTCGCTTGTGTTTTCTAACCCGAACTTTAGGCTCCTTTAATAATATCCTCAGCTTCTTGAATTACGCCCGAAGCTAATTTTGTCTGGCGGTTAGAAATCGAAAAAAATATACGCGTGTTCCAAGTTCAAATAAATTCATATTTCGAACAGGGTGATTAGAAAAGAGACAAAAAATATTTAGCGGCAAAATTTTTAATTAATTATTTATTAAAATGCATCATTATTACTCCCTTTATATTAACTCGTGGCGTCTGCTTGCTTGCCGTCAGCAAAAACTTTGGATCGATTTTTGACCCTTTTCCCGTGACCCAATAGAGCTGAAACTTTGCAAGTAGACTCGCGGCGACGATCAAGAAGATCTATCAAATTTTCGTTAAAAAAAAGATAATTATAGTATAATTTCGGATATTTAGAAATTTTAATGGTTTTTTCAAATTGGAATCATTACCATTTTGAGTTTGATTACTAGCAACGGCGGCCCGATAACGTCGCGGAATATTTTTTAAATTTGAATTACTCCGTCGGTATACATAGTAGGTACTTCACTACGAATTTCGAAAATCTAAATTGACTGACAAATGTTTTTAGAATTTAATCTTCAAAGCATGAAGTGTCTTATCAAAGCTCAAAACATCTGACATTTTGCAAATATATTAAATTACTGTAAGTTTAGTGTTATTTGGTATGTTTAAATTCGTCTTTATTTTTGTTATATTTTACAAAGAAAGGGAGTATAATAAAAACTTGGTTTTATGGGTTACTTTTTTACTCCCTTTCTTTTAAATCGTGGCGTCTGCTTGTCTGCCGAAAAAACTTTTGATCGATTTTAAAACCCTTTTCCCTCTGATCCAATCGAGCTGAAACTTTGCAGGCAGACTCGTGGCGACAATAAAAACGATCTTACAATTTTTTGTTTAAAAAATTAATAATAATAGTATAATTTTGGATTTTTCGAAATTTTTTATTACTCCCTTTCGTAGGGTCGCCCGACTCGAGCCC